>CAUDMG010000447.1:615000-667500 GCA_958450375.1 Homarus gammarus
ATCAAGGCTCCTGACACCAACTAAACGCACCTATTCACTCAACTTGTGCTGTAGTAGAATGACAAACCTGGTTTGAAGTAAAGGCGTGAGACAAGGAAGTATTCTATCTCCACTTCTCTTTATCATCTTAATGTTATATTGGATTGTTTTGCTTAGGCAGATAATATTGCACAAGTAGTGGACACAAAAACGCAAAAAAGCAAGAAATCAAAGTGTTCGTTCATCTATCAGTTTTATTACGAACACATCTATACGGAAGTGAACCATGGGTGTTCAGTTTAGTTAAAAAGTAAGTTGTACGTTATTGAATTAAAAGTTGTGATGGACAGCGGGATAAACTAAATAAGATACAATTATGTATAACTTCAAAATGAGATTAAATGATACCCTTTCATTATTACTAAGTTCCATCTTAATGTTAATCATTAATCAGTTACCACCACTGGACACAACAAGAATCGTAACAAATGGTAAACAAAAACACTATACCACACACAAGAGGTCAAAGTACTAAGAGAGGAACAGACTTTGTTAACTCGATTAGCCTTATGAAGGCTCTTCCAGTGACTCTGAACTGACACACTGCAAGTCTACCAAACGTCTCGGGAGAAAGTGGTAATAATCCTTAACACACAGTCGAAGGATATTCCGACAATATTTTCCCTGAACTTATGCATTTTAGCGTCTACGGCCTTAGCACTGTGACATGTATACAGCAAAACTCTATATGATTCAGAGTTTATTTCCCTTTATAAGTGACACCTAAATTAGATTGGTTAACACAGAAGAAACCTACGCTTCTACACACCTCGTTTCAGTTAAAATTGAATCTAAATAAATAACTGATAAAAATAACAATAGCAACAAAAACAACGACAACAACAATAATAATAATAATAATAATAATAATAATAATAATAATAATAATAATAATACAACAGCAACAACAAAACATATACGTGTTTCTACTGTAAGAAACTTCCAACACATATTTCAATTCTGTATATCTCTCTCACGGACTCAAGATAACACCTATTCAGTCGCTTGTGGTCAGTGTCGTAACCATGAGTAAAGGGACATATGCACGACCACTTCAACCCTGGGTACGGCTCCTCATATACCACCAGGTGTTAGTGCTCAAAACGCCACCCAGGTTAAGTCACGTCCAAGCTGTTTTCAGTGCAGGGCTGTTTATAAGACGACGCCGCCGCTGTACTAGACCAGCTTTCCCTCCTCTCACACCTGACTCGCCTTTCCACACACACAAGCTTTGGTTAATACTGAGTAAGACCACCGCTGACTTAGGATGTCAGGACCTTTTCCTCTTTCTTAAATACTAAATACTGTAGTTTTTGTATACAATTAATGGAAGGTGTGTGTGTGTGTGTGTGTGTGTGTGTGTGTGGAAGAAGAAAAAGTTTCAAAGGGGTCTGGATGAAATTGAATATTCATAAAATCACGTCAGACATAAATATTACAGTAAGGAATATACACTTTTTATTAACCACTACATGAATTTAATCTAAGCTTGGCTGGTGGTTCACATAAATACATAAAGATACTCAACTTTCCTTTTAAATCTCAAAAGAACTAAACATTTTCATCACGGACGTCCAAATACTTAAGACTGACTGACACACACACACACACACACACACACACACACACACACACACACACTTCACAACTAAGATTTTGTTTACACTGACGCCCAGGACCACCCATAGATACACAGGAATGCTCAATATCATACCCATAACAATTAGTCATATACCCCACGACACATCTTCTCACACCAATGACAACATACAATAAGACGCAATGAAAATACAATTCTCAGTACCTACGACAAGAACTAAACTCATTAAGATCAAAACTATCAATAATGGCTTCTCACTATGCTGCTTCACTTGATCATTAATATACTAGAATAACTGTTCATTTGCATACATCCCCACAACCTCCCCCTCCCCACTAACCCCCCACCACCACCACCACGCCTCCACCATGACCAGAATCCTAAAACATATTTGCTATGCTCCATTAGTCAAGGGTTACATATATGAAATGATTTAATTAAGCAACATAACCAATAGTCCTAAGCATTACCTTCCTCCTAATACACTTTCTCAATCCATTAAACCTCTGACAGGGTATAACGAGCGGGAGCCAAATTTATCAGAGACGGACGGACAGACAGACAAACTGACACCAACTTTCAGTGTGTGTGAGGGAATAAATATGATCAGTTATTAATTCATCATTTTCATCATCATCATCATCATCATCATTATTTAAACTGTAAAAAATTAATGAAGAACAACAGTAATCTTTTTTAACTTAGTGGTTCATTAATTCTCCTCATTATATTTCAGAATCATATTAACAAAAAACAACAAAAAACAAAAAAAAAGTTTACTTGTTCCCTGGAAATATTGAAATGAGAGTGAAAGGGGGAGAGAAAGCAAGAATGGGTGGAAGGAGTGTAGGAAGAAAGAGAGGAATATTGAGATGGAAGAGAGGAGAGAAGAAAGGGAGGATGGGAGGAAGAAGAAAGGAGAGGAAGGATAAGAGGAAGGGAGCGGAAGAAAGGAAGGATGAAAGGAGGAGGAGAAGGAGGAAGAGAAGAGAGATAGGATAGACGGGGAGGGGGGGAAGAAGATATAAGAAGAAAGAAAAGAGAAAATGAAGAGAAGTGAGGAAAAGGAGGGAAAAGAGAAACGGATAGGAGACGAGAGATGAGGGGAAGGAAAGATAAGAGATGGAGATAAAAAATGAGAAAAATGGAAGAGGGAAGAAACCAAGAATAAGGGAGAATTGGAATAATTTATTGTCCGCTTCAGGTTCGACTGGTTCCCTGCTCTGTTGTAACCTCCCTCCCTCCCTCATTCTCTCCACCCCATTCTCTCTCTCCCTCTCCCCCCTCTCTCTCCCTCCCCCCTCTCTCTCCCTCCCCCCCCCTCTCTCTCCCTCCTCCCCCCCCTCTCTCTCCCTCTCACTGTGTCTCCTTCCTCTTGCATATTAATGACTTTCTTCCAATAACTAGAGATGGTGGAGACTCAAGCCCGGATCGCATTCCATAACTCTCTCTCTCTCTCTCTCTCTCTCTCTCTCTCTCTCTCTCTCTCTAAAAGCCATTCCTAATCGCCATTCACAAATAACATTGAGGAAACACTTAAATTATGAACTAGAATAAAAAAAATAATATAAAATAAAATAAAACTCCAAAAATAGTCCGAAATGACAATAGTCTTTAAAATCTCTCTCCCTCTTTTTATTGAATAGGTTTCTCAAAGGGGGAGATGGGGTATCCTCTCATTATCGCCACCTGTCTCTTTGTTTATCTCATTATGCAGTTCATTACTTACATCAACATTGTTCTTCTTCTTCTTCTTCTTCTTCACCAAAGATCTGTTGTTTTAACGATAAAGGAGACGCTCGCTAATCTTTCTTCCCCTCCTCTCGTTGATAAGAACATCATTAGAATTACTACATAGGTCTTATTCAGAATTATGTCTAATACATCGTTTGCAATGTCTATCGCCATTTGCATAGCTGTAGTGTCAATATTTATATATGTTGAATCAAGGTATATTTGTATGATGATTTTACTGAATAAATATCTATCTATCTCGGACCTCAGACATTCCACCCACACTAATACGTACGTGTCTCACCGCCCACACATATTGGGGTCAGAGGGAATTAATTTATTCTGTCTCACCCTTATTCTGTCTCACCCTTTCTTCACTGTTTGCTTTCTTGAATCTCTCGTCAAAAATATTACTTTCTTCCTCTAAATTCTCACATAACACCTTTTACATGTAGTTTCAATATGCGTAGTATACAAACACCTGTAATACTCTTAGTACACAAACACCTGTAATACTCTTAGTACACAAACACCTGTAATACTCTTAGTACACAAACACCTGTAACATAAAAGATCATAATTTTCCCTCTAGTGACGTTAAACATAGCAGACAACACAGTGTAAACAGCGTCCGTCCAAGCGAGTGAATCTCTCCTCTATCCGCCCATATTTAGGTGTAATAAGAGATAAAGTAAAAGAAAATTAAAAATGCAGAGAAAATAAAGTGGGAGAGGTAGACAGGTGAGTAGGGAAGGAGAAGGGTGGAGGGGTATAGGGAGAGGAGGACAGGAGAGGGAAAAGGAGGGGAAGGGGGGAGGAGGAGAAAAGAAGAGGTGGAAAGAAGAAAGGGAAAGGAAAGAGAATGGGGAGAAGGGGGAGAGGAGGGAGGGGGAGAGGAAGGGAAGGGAAGGAATGAAGAGGAAGGGAATGGAGGAGAGAGGAAGGGAAAGAAAATAAAGGGGAAGGAGAAGGGGAAAAGAGGAACAGGGAGGGAAGGGAAGGGATGAAGAGGAAGGGAAGGTTAACACAGGACATTTGTTAATCGCCTTTCAGTAAGATTTTTCACTTTCTTCCCGGGCTTTAGAGTCTATTTAAATTTTCGTTGAGTGTTTGTGATATGTTTTGTGTGTGTGTGTGTGTGTGTGTGTGTGTGTGTGTGTGTGTGTGTGTGTGTGTGTGTGTAAATCTAATTGGACACACACACACACACACGTTTTATACAATCACTTAATGAACGATAAAATATGATAACACCTTGAACAATAATCCTGACTTATGTAAATGGTGTCCCAGTAGACTTAGGAAGAAGAAGAAAAAAAGAGAGAGGACATACTTAAAACATTACAGCATAAATAAGTTAACTATTAACTCCTCTCGCTAACACACCACCTTCACTGAATAATATTACCATTTATTGTACAATCTAAATACACCGTCCCCCCCCCCACACACACACACACACACACACACACACATCCGCTACCGCCCCCTCAATTCTCTTAGCATCGAACCCTGGACCCCTATTAAGCAGTTTAAATCAAATTCGATGATTAAATCCCCAATCTCAAAGTGATTAGGTATACCGCCGCCATCTACTGGTTATCAGTTTACTCAGGCTACAGGTATTTGGCCAGCGTGTTCTAACATGTTATAACGCGTCGAGTCAAGGTTAAGATATCGAGTGATGCTGAGAGAGAGAGAGAGAGAGAGAGAGAGAGAGAGAGAGAGAGAGAGAGTGCATGTGTTCAGTTTTAGCCACAGGCACAAAGGAATTATTTATGTACACTATTTAAGTAACACTACAGCAGGAGCTAAATAATAACACATCCTATTCGTGAGGATATTCAGGTACCCAGTAACCTTTGACCTACAAAACTAAATCAAGGCTAATACCTCAAGGGTAATGTCTCTTGTGTCAATATTAGGTCAAATATCAGTGGCTGGACAGACCGACAACAAAAGTGATTGTTATATATATACTATAATAGCCATATAAACCAAAATCATTTTATTTACCGATACAAACCAGAAACAGAACTACAGTATAGGATTTAACTCTTTTCTGTTTGATTCATTCCAATTTACCGTTATTGCTCATTATACATAAAAAAAACGTCATTAACGATTTTCCCACCAAACGTGACGCAGATTTAACCGATAATGACACAATAATGTAGTTGGGGAGAAAGAGTATTGATTTCTTTCTAAGTGAAATATTGCCTTTTTTCTCTCAGCGAAAATAACGTGAACTTCACCTCATTAACCCTAAGAGCAATTGGTAGCCTTAGTGAGGAATGTATCTTGTTGTGTTCGATACTCCAGCCCTCCCACGCTCCTCCCGGCAACATTACATGACATGCCGGTGATTGGAGGAGGAAAATGAAAGAGAACTCTAAGAAAACCTAAAAATAAAGACATCCTTTAACTACTGTACATAGAAATTAAAGGAAAACATCATAGGCATCAATTTAGGATTGGCAGAATAAAGAGACGAGATGGAATGTGAGGTAACAATCAACAAAGAACGTGAATGACCTGTCACTTTAATGATCACATACTGAGCACTGTGCGTTTCTCACTGACATATTCCTCTAGTAATTGGTAAAAGTATAAATCGGTTACTCGCAGAGATGTAAGTTGCCATCGGTCGCCATGAAGGCTAATTCCTTTATATTTCGTGTCGACCAGAGAGGTACAGTACTTCCCAGCTTCTCTTTTTTGTCATCAAATTAAATTTTAGTGAAGGAACTGTAAAATGCCTTTGCAAAAACAGAGGAGTCACGTTCTTATCTTCCCCGGTTTAAAGCTCATTAGCACAAAACTACCAACTGGAATGTATGGAACTAAGTTTATTTTCTTAGAACGAAAAAAACACATAAAGTTACTGAAGTAGTGACACAGTAAGAGTTTATCATTTATAAAAATATTTACAGTTATCTAAAGGAGACTATATCATGTACAAATATATGTCATGGAATACTCCGACGACTCAACCAATTAACTCAACCAATTATTGTTTTCTCTATGGCAGCTTAACCCATCAACCTCAAGCTGCCTTGAATAGCTTATCATACATCCAAAAATGGTTGCCGTGTTACTTGAACTTTGGGTGCCCTTTGACCTCTGAGATGACCTTAAAAATTACCCTTCACTTCAATAACTGCAAAGGGCTAAGGAACTGAAATGGCAGTGGACAAGCAGCAATAATACAAGGAGACAACAACAGAAGACAAGATATATCCTGGATTTGAATACATAAGACTAAATAAGGCCCAGAGAGAGATCAACTACCTAATGGATAGATTAAATTAGGAAGTTTAGACACCTTCAGTAGGCAGGGGAGGCTCAGGACGACTTGTGTGGAAGAGTATAGACGAGCTTTCATTCAGTGTTGGTCAGCGTAGTCTGATGACACCTATATACTTGTTTAAATAAGAGTTGCTATATAAGGTCACGACTGCCCTATGGAGGCGAGGGTAAGACATTGTATTCCACTCTGCCAAAACATGCCAATATTCGCTATGCAAATGAGATAATTGGTCGTACCTCTGCAATCAAAATAATTACCCTGGTTGAGGCAACTCACGCGAAACAGTAGTTTAATTTGCACCTCTGCTCGTCACTCACGGTGAAGAAATTTCGTTGGTTAAGGTTTGGAGGACATGTGAATTTTAATATATATTTAGCATTTTTTTTAATTTAATTTAATTTGTAATGCAGATTGAAAATATTTTGCATGTTGTGTTTTGGATAATGTGGAAATTCTAATAAATAGTTTGTATGTTTTTTATGTGAATTGTTGACTTTAATAAAAAATATACTTTAAATTTTGGGGGATTACTAACAGGTGTAGACACAGGTATATTAACAAGTTTAGTGTCCCATTGTTTACTCCTATCCTATTATGATATACCTGCAGCTTTTAGACGATGATGTAACATTGCACCTGTTAATTAGACACCTGTTACTTTTACACCAATCAGTATATAACACATAAATATATACACCTGGCATTAGCGATCTAGAGTGAGGAAGATTTATACATGTCTCTTGATCTCTTTAGAAAAAAAAAATAAAGATAATTTGTACGGTAGAAAGACTTAAACATCTGTGTCTGGGTAACACAGGTGAGAGACTACTGAGTAAAAAAACTTTTACACCTCAGGAACAGGTCAGCTGGCACCGTCAGTTCCCGACGCTTCCTGGGGGGGGCTGTCAAATTAGTTTGAACTCCTTCGCCGCCTCTTTCTGGAAGCTCAAGGGAGTACGAACCGGGTGTACGATGATTGGGAAGAATTTTATACGGGTTCTAGCGATTACAAGAGTGAGATTCTCAAAAGGATTTGTTATTATACGTCTCTCTCTTTTCTTAATACTAAGGTAGTTTGAGGGATTTTAGTAAAGGATTTCAAAGATAATTTCCCGGTAAAATAACACTTTAAGGATGCCGTGGGTGATAATATCGGATTTAAGTGATATTTTAGTCTGGCTGAAATATGTTTGTTTTTTAAGTATTTTTAGGGGTTAATTTAGGGATGATAAGGCAGAGATGAGGCAGTAAGAATATTTCAACGAGTGTTCAATGGTGGTTTATGATGCAACGACGTAGGGTTTCTAGACTGAAGGTAAAATGCATACAGGTAAAGATTTATTAAAGAATGATTAAGGTAACAAAGTTTATAAGAAGAGTCACCCACGGGAATTTTAAACGAAGAATAAATGAAGAGAGATTACAAAGAGATTATAGAAGAATACAGAGAGCTTAACGAGGAGAACACAAAAACACATTAAAAAGAGTCGTAACGAAAATTCAACGCAAGGAGATATAAAGTTCGAGTCAACTCCGAGGACTATAACGAAGAATCGATATAATCAAGTGAAAGCAATAAAGAAAAGTTGCCTTCGGAGACCCTGAACGAAAAATCAAGGCAGAGAGATTTAAACCAACACTGAACTTGGGAGGAATTCAATGAAGGATCAACGTAATGTGAGTTTAACGATGGCGCATTGCGGTGTACTGTGAAGTGAGTTACACCAACCGACTGTTATGGCCCAACACACACACACACACACACACACACAGTAAAGTTGAACGAAGAGAACATAAGAGACATGTTGGTGTTAATGTGTTTACTAATGTCTGAAGGTGTGTGTGTCTTTAGTGTATGAAATAAGTGAAATGTCTAATATGTAACAATTATATCTGAGCCCCAAAAAGGTGTCAACATACTCAGTGAATTTGTTACAATATGAAGAAAAATTACGTTACTTTTTTTTTAGTCAAGAAAAAAAAACCAGCTACTGTATATTCAACGTTTTCTCTTGTTATTAATTTGAAAGTCCATGGGGGTAAATAAAAGCATACCCAATTAATTATATATAAAAAAAATCGTCAATTAATTTCAGTGAAAATGGTGTTGCCGGCATAACAATAACAGGGGTCAAATTCCTTATGATCATTTCCACTTTGATATTTAGTTACACGTTCATATTTATAATGAAGGCCAGAGAAATTACGTAGGGTTTGGCTGTAATGATTTTGAAATACATAATAATATTAATACTTTGAGAACGAAAGGATTAATCGGTCGTTCTCAAGGGGTTAAGGTATCGTCTTCAAATGGTTAAGTTAGTTCTCAAATGGTTAAGTCATGTTTATCAAAGGGTTAATCCTATTTCTCAAAGGGTTAAGTCATAGTTTTCAAAGGGTTAATTCATATTTCTCAAAAGGTTAAATCATCGTTCTCAAAGGGTTAAATTATAATTATCAAAGGGTTAAATCCTATTTCTCAAAGCGTTAAGCCCTCATTCTCAAAGGGTTAAATTATCGTTCTCAAAGGGTTAAATCAGTTCTTAAAGGGTTAATTAATAGTTCTAAAAGGGTTAAATTATAATTATCAAGGGGTTAAATCATATTTCGCAAAGGGTTAAGTCATCGTTCTCAAAGGGTTAAATCATCGTTCTCAAAGGGTTAAATCAGTTCTCTACGGGTTAATTAATAGTTCTCAAAGGGTTAAAAGATGCACTAACACTTATTTAACAAGTTGGTGTTGTGAAATCAAAGTTAAAGAGACAATAACAGTGTGGTTCGTCGACTATTCTGAGCTTGTAAAAATAAATAAAAGACAGAGTTTATTTTGGAGGCATTCTTAGGAGTCTCTTGGCTTCTCCACTCTCCCATGCCTCTTCTCTTCTTTCTCCTTCTCCTTCACCTCCTCCTCCTCCTCCTCCTTCACCTCCTCTTTCTTTTCCTCTTCCTCCTTCTCTTCTTTCTCCTCCATGCTCCTCGCTTCACCTCCTCTTCTTTTTCCTCCTTCGCCTCATTCTTCACCTTCAGCTCCTCCTCCTTTATCTCCTATTCCTCCTCCTCTTCCTCTATTTCTCCCCCCTTTCACCCCCTCCTCTACTTCCCTCTCCTCTACCTCCTCCTCATCTATCCCCTCTTCCTCCTCCACCTCCTCTTCCTCCTCCACCTCCTCTTCCTCCTCCACCCTCTCTTTCTCCTCCACCCCCCTCTTCCTCCTGCACCTCCTCTTCCTTCTCCACCTCCTCTTCCTCCTCCACCTCCTCTTCCTCCTCCACCCCCTCTTCCTCCTCCACCTCCTCTTCCTCCTCCACCTCCTCTTCCTCCTCCACCTCCTCTTCCTCCTCCACCCCCTCCCCCTCTTCCTCCTCCACCTCCTCTTCCTCCTCCACCTCCTCTTCCTCCTCCACCCCCTCTTCCTCCTCCACCCCCTCTTCCTCCTCCACCTCCTCCACCCCCTTCTCTTCCTCCAGCACCTGACGACATCCCAGACACCCGCCACGCCCCAACATTTCGTCAACTCGGCGTGAGAGACACCTGCAGGGAAGATGGTGGCTGGGAGGAGTATAACTAAGTTACCCTTGTCTCTGGACTTGATCGAGAACCACAGAAAATGGGAGTGAGGAACCGAGGAGGAAATGAAGTTAAAAAAATAATAAACAAATAAACCGTGAGGGACTAAAAGATAAAAATGGACAAAAAGCAAAGAATAGAAGAAAGATAAACTATAATTACAGAATTAACAGGAAATGAAAGGATGGATAAAATAGAAGATCAATAATAAGAACAGGGAGATGGAAAGGGAAAAAATAAGACCAAAAGAGAGAAGAGAAAGAGAGACGGGAGGAAAAGTTAAGAGAAAAGACAATAATTGAAAGGAAAAAAATAAATAAAAAATACAAGAAAGCGAAAATGTAAGAGAAGGGAGAAGCTAGAGGAAAGAAGAGGGAAAAGAATCGATGGTGGGAATGAGAAAAATCAAAATAGAGAAGAAGAAAGAGCAAGAAAAAACTAAAGAAACGAGAAGAAAAGTGAGAAGAAAAAGTTTTGGGAGGACGGTAAAAACATCAAATAAAAAAGGAAAGAAGAAGAATGGGGAATAATGTAGGACTAATAGATGGAAGGAAGGAAGAGGAGTGTGGGAAATAATGAATAGGAGGCAAGCGGAATTAGAATAAACAGAAGAGAAGACGTAAACGAAGATTGATGACAGAAAGTGAAGAACCAGAAGATGATGATAATAAGACAGCAAGACGATACGAGAATATGACGAAGGGAGAGAGAAAAAAGAGAGAAATCAAAGAGAAAAACTTAGAATAAAATGCACACAGAAAATTAATAACGAATGTGTTTACTAAAGAAAGAAAACAATGAAGGAAATACTAATTTACTGAGAAATATTTTAGTGTCCATTTCTTGACCTTATCTGACCTTGACCTTGGTTATGAAATTGACCTTTAATGTGACCTTGACCTTAGCTATGACATTGACCTAGAATGTGACCTTGACCTCGAATGTGACCTTGACCTAGGTCCTAGAATGTGAACTTGACCTTGAATGAGAACTTGACCTAAAATGTGACCGTAACCTTAGATATAACCTTGACCTAGAATGTGACCTTGACCTGGCTATGACCTTGACCTAGAATTTGACCCTGATCTTGACTGTGACCCTGATCTTCGCTATGACCTTAAGCTGGCTGTGACCTCAACGCTACTGCAGCTATAACCAATATGCAGTCACAGAGTCCCAGTATCTATGGAAGGTTTCACTAAAATTGGTTGACTGGTTTTGCAGGTGATATGTTGAAGGGGAGTCATACATACATACATACATACATACATACATACATACATACATAAATCCATACACACAGATACACACACTTTTCGAAGCACTCATTTACTGGCACACACATTCATACATACATATACATATATTACAGACATGCATGTATTTTCAAAGATCCACACACACACACACATGAATAGCTCGATAAAATAAGAGTATGTCTAGCAAAGTTTGAAGTGAGTCACAGATTAGTTAGTAGTTTCTGAAGCCCCTCCCCTCCCTTTTCTCTCTCTCTCTTTCGCTCTGATATTGTGTGTGTGTGTGTGTGTGTGTGTGTGTGTGTGTGTGTGTTGGTTTGAGTGCCTATTTTTTCCTATATTCCATTCATTTTCTGCTGTGCTTTTTCATATTGACTGGAACACGCACACTAAGAGTGAGAGAGAGAGAGAGAGAGAGAGAGAGAGAGAGAGAGAGAGAGAGAGAGAGAGAGAGAGAGAGAGAGAGAGAGAGAGAGAGAGAGCACGTCCTAAACCAAAAACAAAAATACGCCACCATGTAAAACTGTATTACTATTCAGAACACAACCTCGGCTACCCTCGGCTCTCACCATGCTGACTGGTAATGGTGGTGACTGAAAGGTGGTGACTGGTAGTGGTGATGACTGGTAGGGGTGGTGACTGGTAGAGGTGGTGACTGTAGGGGGTGATGACTGGTAGGGGTGGTGACTAAGAGGTGGTGATTGGTAGTGGTGATGACTGGTACAGTTGGTGACTGGTAGTGGTGATGACTGGTACAGGTGGTGGCTGGTAGGGGTTGTGACTGGTAGGGGTGGTGCTTGGTAGGGGTGGTGACTGGTAGGGGTTGTGACTGGTATGGGTGATGACTGGTAGGGTTGTGACTGGTAGGGGTGGTGCTTGGTAGGGGTAGTGACTGGAAGAGATGATGACTGATCCAAGTGTATTGGAAACGCAATAGTTATAACCGGTGCTAGTGGAGAGGTGAGAGATGCGAGTGACTGTTATAGATGACTAGTGTAAGAGTGGTAGTGACTGGTGTTAGAGTGGCAGTAGAGTGAGTGGTAGAACTTCCGGGTGGGACAGACAATCAGCGTCTGAACTGACAAGCTCCACTTGAACCAGCCCAATGCCACACGTCGCCATTTTACCCAATTTTACACCAACTTTGTGGAAATAGAAGAAAAAAAAATCTGTCAAATTTCGTTCATGTCTCGTCAATAAGAGGCATTTCATTTCAATGTTGTGACACAAAAAAAGATAATTATAATAATCTGAATGCAATATCATAATTTACCAAGACATTAGAGAGTAATTAAAAACTATATACTTGAGGTTAGTGTTAGAGCATGTGACAGTAACTTATCAATTAGTGTGAGTTACTTGGTCAGTGCTGAACGGATCTGTGTTAGCAACTCCCTACCCCAGCACCATAACTTGACAACACAGACGGTTTCAGTATCCACAGTTGACAGACATATACCACCGTGAAAACCCCCCTTAAAGCTGCTATGTTTCCGGAGTTTTAAAATGCAAAAGGGTCAAGGTTTTCAGCTTTAGGAAAAAATATATATATGCCATCAGGAGGCGCGAGAGGTGTCACCCCGCCTGAGTGCTGTATAGTTTTACATACATCGATGAGACTGGCACTTAATGAGATCCAAACCTGTAGTCATCAGGTTAGATCCCATCAATCTTAACCAACACACTACTCAACACTCTTATCCGACATTCTTTTTAGAGATAAGTCCTGGCATAGTTTATATTTATTTTTACGATAAATGTATTACCGATTGAGAAACGTATTGAGATGGGTTATTATAATTCACTTGAAGGCTTTACCACGTCAGTGATGGATTTGTAAAGATAAATATGTCCAGGTTTGTTAGGGTTATAAAGATATATTTAGATATTATTGGACTGTCCTTGACACTACTCAGTATAATGATTATATAAAAACTAAAATATAAAGCTTTAACGACAACAAAAATTAAGATATCGCAAATAAGGATGTTATCTGTTTCTCTACTTAAAACAAATAAAGTCGGACGTAAATCTTCAGTTATTAAATCCGGATCGTATAAAATGTAAGACCTTCGAACAGGCTTTTGTATTCCTGAATTAGTGATGACTTCAGTGAGACATTACCGTCTTGAAGTAAGTACAGTTTATGTATCTTTGTATAGCATATAGTCGTGGGTTACTTTATGGTGACACACACACACACACACACACACACACAGTTAAGTAGTATCAAATTTAGTGTTATATCATTTATATGTATACCCTTACTGCCTCTCTACTCCACTATGGCAAAGATCATCATGGTACTAAGGAAATATAGCCTATGACGACATGATACTTCTACTGTAGATAGACAGACAGACAGACAGACAGACAGACAGACAGACAGACAGATCTAAACAGTGAAGATGACACGGGTCTGGCTGGTAACTGTGATTATATTAAGTAATGATCGTCACAGAGGGAAGGTTATAGCTATTAAAAAATTTCGCTTTAACATATATAAATTTAGCTTCTTATATATTCTATGTGCGAGACAATTATATATATATAAAACCGACTAATTATATAACCTGTTAGTATATGTCAGTTGCTGAGTGAAATATATTATACTGTACATATATCTAAACCCGTAAACATTTTTCCCATTTCAAATTATTAAACCAAATTTACCTTCACTAATTCCTCTTCCTTTTCCAAATCAATTCTCATTTTACAAACTCGGTACACTCTTAGCCCTCCCCCCCTCCCCCTGGTGTTGAGACGATAAATAAAAAGTTTGAGAGAATGTGAAAAATCTATCTTATATCCAGGGTCATAAATTAACCCCAAATTATCTAATATATTTGGTCAATAACAAAATCGGACGTGTTCAATCGTTAACATTCTTGAGGTTATTATGGTAGAGATAATACTGTATATATATAACGCAGTGTTGGAGAGATAAACACAGTCAGCCAGCGGAGACAGGTTGAAGAAGAAGAATGAGTTGAGGTGCAGACGACGTGGTAAATCTGGCCGTGATCGTCAAATATTGGAGGTGTTATCAAGGCCAATACCCCGACATTTAATCATTAAATCGCGACACAAGATTCTTCACTTCTTTTTTGTTTTACCAATATAATCTATTTCTCACTGTTACCAATACACCATAACAATATAATCCTACTTCTTGAGTGACATATTTACAAAATTGATTCCGTGGCTAATTTAACCAACCAAACTCTATTAATTGCACAGTAACTCATTATTATTCTCTTAGTCTTGCCCACACATTGTAAACATGACAGGTAATGTTCCTTCATTTGTACCTACACCTGTACTCTTACCTATACCTGTACAATTCTGCTCTTTATTTAACTAAATGATCTGGTTGTATCGTAATTGTGAGAATTTCAATCAAACAACATCTGAGATAAACACAAACAATAACAGTAACATTAACGATTATTCTTATTATCCATAATTATGATCGGCTCCAGCAACACTTCTCCCTAACTCGGCGGAATGTGTAAACAATACCTGCGTAAGATTCCAGACACACACACTAGTTCCTGGTAAGATTAAAGACACACTAATTCCTGGTAAGATTACAGACACACACTAATTCCTGGCAAGATTACAGACACACACTAATTTCTGGTAAGATTCCAGACACCCAAAAACTATTCCTAGTAAGATTCCAGACACACTGCAACTTCCCACAACATTGAAGATTTTACTAGAGGGAGGGGGGGGGGGGGGAGACCTCACATTCAAACTTCACAAAGACTGGAGGAGCAATTTTTGTTTACACACAATCTTTACTTATTATCCAAGTAATTTCGGTAAGTCTTGACTCTTGTTCGACATATTATGGGCGAGATTGGTTGAAGATTAGGTGTGGAGGATGGCTAGGACATGATAGGTTCAGGACTTAAAGATAATCCGAATGAGAGAGAGAGAGAGAGAGAGAGAGAGAGAGAGAGAGAGAGAGAGAGAGAGAGAGAGAGAGAGAGACTGAACGAAACAGATTAAGAATACTTCAATCCAATTTCCATTTCAAGAGATGTTCCAAATAACCATGAAAACGTCTCCAAGAGTTAAACACAAAATAAGGCACAAGAAGAGAAAATCAGGGAAGGGACATAGACAGGTAAGTAGGGGTGAGGGGGAAGGGATATCGCCCAGGTGAGTGTGTGGGTCCTTAACGGCAGGTGAGTGGCGTATTAACCCGCCAGGTAATGAAGTTGACGGTACACAAACATCACTATAATGGACAAGAAGGGATGGCTAGAGGACGGTGTCAAGGAGTGGGGGGGGGAGGGGTAAATTGTGTTAGGATACGTGATTTAGTGTGTGTGTGTGTGTGTGTGTGTGTGTGTGTGTGTGTGTGTGTGTGTGTGTGTGTGTGTGTCATCAGGGAACATAAGGTAAGACACGTGGGAGAAAAAATCAACAGAGTTAACACGAGTGATGTCACGAGGATATTGAACTTGTAGGCGTCGTCTTTTTACCGAGTATTACAAGATCAGCGCCGCCCATATACAAGCTAATGACAAGGTTTAGTTCTACAATACACGTAAGAGCAACAATAAAACGTGAGGTCATGTGTTGTAGTACATCGACTAGTTAACAATATCTAACTTACAACTTCACGGTCAAAACTTTTAGGATAATACCAGGCATGTACCCACACCTCCTCCCCCTCTACTGTATAACTTGATTGGCTTCGCGTCCCCGAGTTGTATGTCTGCCAAACCAGCTCACATGTTGTTTTAATTCAGGGCAAGCGTGTGTGTGTGTGTGTGTGTGTGTGTGTGTGATCTAAAGATGTTTGGAAGCCGAAACGTGACGCAGAAACCAATCATATGAGATAAATCAGATGCTTCACGCGTCATAAATTCCGCGTCAGCAATATAACCAAACTTTACACGTTCGTACAAGTCGTCGTTTCGTTTCTGGTTTCCTTTTTGAGAGAACTTAAGTTTCAGATGTTTATTGCTATTGATAGTCCTTCACTATACACTTATCTCACATGTCGTTACGTGGTTACCGAAAACAACAACAAAAAACGCATTAAAACGACACAATAACATCAACAAAACATGAAAACTCAGAATATAACAAAATCAATTACAACTCAACTTCAACAATAAAAGATCAATGTTAACAACTTGAAAAATACAGAAAAACAAAAATAAGATACTTTGGTCACATAATTTGGTATGGGGAGATAATAACAGAATTATTAATGGGTAAAGTTGAGGATAGGAGGGCCAGGGGAAGGCAGAGACTGGGATAGAAGGAGGAAAGAAATTAAAAGATGGGTCCCCAGAGAGATACGAAACCTTAAGAGGATTGGTGAAAATAATCCGAGAACGTTGACAATGGAGGTCTGTCGTCGCCAACCCTCAGATATAAGGGCGGTACTCTGATTAACAACAATAAAAACAACACCACCATTAATAACAAAACAACAACAACAACAAACAACTTCCCAGCACAGGTTCCACTTCCCCTTGTCCTCAGCTGACACATACCTCAGATAGGCAGGTAATTAGCTGACATCTGCCGCACTCTGGCAGCTCCTCAGGAAATACCAGCCTCACCCAGGGGCCCCCTCGGCTGACACCTATCCCCCTTTGGTCAGCCCTAACCCCACCCACATGGCAGGCTGTGAGCTGACGTTTACCCCCCACCCCCCCTTTCTTGCACGCTCTGGGCTGACATCTACCTACTCTCATCCCCCTGGAAGGTTCTGGGCTGACGCCTCATTAGCCCCTAACTGCTCCACATTATCTATTATCTCTCTCATATGGGAGGATCAGTCAACGTGTTTTCTGTGAGGATAATTATACCAGAATTAGCAATGATAATCTTAACAGGAAAAACAATCATTTATTAATAGCAGATGCAAGTATTAGTGGTCCTATGTGCAGCTAGCGTTTGAGTTGCACGTATATACATACATACATACATACATACATACATACATACACGCACGCACACACACAAACTCACTCTCTCTCTCTCCATTGCACACTTTTCAGACATTCTTGGTAAACAAGATTATTACACCAGAATGAATTTCCCAGCAGCGGTGCTCCTAAAGTAGAGGTTTTAAGTAAATATCACAAATTCGAGCCTCAGTGATCCTACCATTCTAAGGTCTGGGTTATGCCTTGTTAAATACAACTCCAGCAACAACAACAACAACAACAAAAATAATAACAGCAACCACAACAAAAAATAAGAACAGCATTATTATTATTATCATCATCATCATTATTACACATCATCATCTCTAAAAGGAGACGGCTTTAGTTTCAAAGAGCTTATATCTTAATGAAGGTGTGAGCAATGCCATTAATTTGAACTGTTTACCTGGATGGCACTGGTGGCTAATAGTGCCATCCACGTTACATTTTAATGGAGATGTGGAAGATGCCATTAAATAAACCATGAACCAAAAAGGGAGGCAGGTGATATAAGGTGTTAATGAAGGTATGGAAGATGCTATTAACTCACCCGGTAAAGATGCACAGTGGTGGTGTTCTTAACTAGGAGACACACACTAACTAGGAGACTAACACAAACTGACTAGAAGACTCAAAATAAGTAGGAGACTTACACAGACTAGAGGACTCACACAAATTAGGAGACACACTGTTTGACTAGGACAGACACACAAACTAGGAGACTCACACTAACTAGGGGATTCACATTAACTAGGAGATTAACACTAACTAGGAGACTAACACTAACTGATTAGGAGACTTACCCTAGCTGACTAAGAGACTAACACTAACTAGGAGACTAACACTAACTGATTTGGAGACTTACCCTAGCTGACTAAGAGACTAACACTAACTAGGAGACTAACACTAACTGATTTGGAGACTTACACAAGCTGACTAGGAGACTTACACAAACTAGGACTCACCCTCACTGGGAGACTCACATTCACTAGGAGATGCCATTGACATTACTGTTTAATGGATGGCACTAATGGTTAATGGCGCTGGTGATGTTACACCTTAATAAGTCTTAATGGAGACGGCGCATTTATACGACTCCTCTGGGGATACTTGTCTCCCTTGTCTATCTCCCTTAACAATCTCCCTTAAGTACCTCCCTTGTCTGTCTCCCTTAACAAGTACCTCCCTTAAATATCTCCCTTAAGTACCTCCCTTGTCTGTCTCCCTTAACAAGTACCTCCCTTAAATATCTCCCTTTAAGTACCTCCCTTGTCTGACTCCCTGAACAAGTACCTTCAACTTTTAGACAAATGAAGACAAGACGAATATATATCATGAAGCCAAGTTGTCTGTCTGTCTGTCTGTCCGTCCACCAACTTGTCTGTTTTCAAGTAATCTTCAAAATGAATTAATAGACAGTAATTCATACACAGTATAGTCACTTGTCTCATGGAAGTGAATTAGTGATAATATACAATCTAGCTCTGTGTGTGTGTGTGTGTGTGTGTGTTTCACCAACGTAGTCTATGTTCCATCCTCCGAGTTCGCTAGGAAGACAGGAGAACAAATGCCAGTGTTCTTGGTGACACCAACTGTTGGAGCATCTAGGCTACCATTATCCATGAACAACTTCGTTGGACTGGCCATGTTACCCGCATGGACTGCCAAAGCAGCTACTTTACAGTCACCGAACGAATAGTAAACGTAACGCCGGCGGACAATTGAAAAGGTATAAGGATAGACTTATGACAAACCTGAAAAGGTGCCAAATAGTCCCCCCTCACCTGGGAGTCGAGTTCTCCACATCGTAACGCTTGGAGAAGCACCACACGAGAAGGTGTCAATACTCTTCGAGTTAGCCCGACTACAAACCGAGGCAGACAAGCGCCAACGTCGGAAACACGCTGCCACCGCCCCCAGTAGATGGAGCCCTCCACACGTGCAACGAATGTGGACGACACTGCGGGTCCCGTATCGGCCTCTTTAGTCACCTCCAAACTCACTAACCTAGGTGACATCCCTAATAACTCATATCATTATATCATAGCTGGATGATCGTCATACTCGATTCCGTGTGACAGCAAAGTAGTAGTAGTAGCAGTAGTAGTAGTAGTAGTAGTAGTAGTAGTGTCGACTTTCTTTCTCTCTCCTTCGGTCGGCGTTGCTCTGCCTCAGGGGAACGAGAGCTTCTGCCCCAATGCCGACAACTGCTGCAGATATTGACTATGAGGCTACAGTAACTGAATGCAGCATAGATCTGCGGCTCAACTAATTCAACACAGACAGGATAGCTACTAATGTATTAGGATATTTAATATTAAGGTAATAAAATGGCGGCGAAGGTGTGGCTATTGGGGGAAGCTGGAGGCCACATAAAAAAAGAAAAAAAAAAGATAAAAAAAAGTAGTAGTGTGTGAGTGTGTGTGTGTGTGTGTGTGTGTGTGTGTGTGAGGGGAGGGGAACGATAACTTCAAGTCCACAACATTCCAGATTTGGGGAATTCGTTGCGTCTCGATAATTCCAATTCCAACTCCATAATACAAAACGAAAAGAAAAGAAGAAAGAATAATTAAGGTAACATGATAGAGGAAGGAATAAAGACAGAATTTCCTAAATGCTAACAACAGCAAATAGTCAATCATTCGTTTCTTATTCCTTCGTTATTTTCTTCATATGGAAAGTTTCGCACGGAGAATAACTTATCGAAACATCAATAATGAAAGCGAGGAAGAAGAACAGATGGAAGGAAGTGATAGATAAACTACGATAACAAAGCTGAAACAATGATGAAGAGAGAGAGAGAGAGAGAGAGATAAAAACATTGATAAAAATATAGATAAAAAAGAGAACTAGATAGAGGTAAAGAAAGAGAGATAGAAAAGAGAGCGTCAAACATACTAAGACCAGATCAAAGAGAAGCTGTAACAAAGGAGAAACAGGTGACAGATGAGGCAACTGTCCTCTGTGAAGTACCTCTCTCTCTCTCTCTCTCTCTCTCTCTCTCTCTCTCTCTCTCTCTCGACCTGTCCGTCTCTTTGTTTCTCTGTTTTAATCTGTCATTTCACTGTTCAAATTCTCTCTCTCTCTCTCTCTCTCTCTCTCTCTCGCTACCTGACTTTCCTTCTCTCTCTCTTTATCTGTCCATCTACCCAGCTACCTGAGTATATTTTCTATCTGTCTATCCCACTATCCATCAAGCTAACCATTTCATTTTCTATCCACACATACACCTACCCACATGACTGATTATCTTGCTATTACTTGTCTATCTATCTACCTAGCTAACTATCCCTATCTACCTAGCTAAGTATCCCGCTCTACCTAGCTAACTATCCCTCTGTACCTAGCTAACTATCCCTCTCTACCCAACTATCCCTCTACCTAGCTAACTATCCCTATCTATCTAGCTAACTATCTCTCTGTACCTATCTAACTATCCCTCTCTACCTAGCTAACTATCCCTCTGTACCTAGCTAACTATCCCTCTGTACCTAGCTAAGTATCCCTCTGTACCTAGCTAACTATCCCTATCTATCTAACTATCCCTCTGTACCTAGCTAACTATCCCTCTTTACCTAGCTAACTATCCACTCTACCCAGCTAACTATCCCTCTCTACCTAGCTGACTATCCCTCTCTATCTAGCTAACTATCCCTATATATCTAACTAACTATCCCTATCTACCTAGCTAACTATCTCTCTGTACCTAGCTAAGTATCCCTCTCTACCTAGCTAACTATCCCTATCTATCTAACTATCCCTCTCTACCTAGCTAACTATCCCACTCTACCTAGCTAACTATCCCTCTCTACCTAGCTGACTATCCCTCTCTATCTAGCTAACTATCCCTATATATCTAACTAACTATCCCTATCTACCTAGCTAACTATCCCTCTGTACCTAGCTAAGTATCCCTCTCTACCTAGCTAACTATCCCTATCTATCTAACTATCCCTCTCTACCTAGCTAACTATCCCACTCTACCTAGCTAACAATCCCTCTCTACCTAGCTAACTATCCCACTCTACCTAGCTAACAATCCCTCTCTACCTAGCTAACTATCCCTCTCTACCTAGCTAACTATCCCTCTCTACCTAGCTAACTATCCCTCTCTACCTAGCTAACTATCCCTCTCTATCTAGCTAACTATCCCTCTCTACCTAGCTAACTATCCCACTGTACCTAGCTAACTATCCACTCTACCCAGCTAACTATCCCTCTCTACCTAGCTGACTATCCCTCTCTATCTAGCTAACTATCCCTATATATCTAACTAACTATCCCTATCTACCTAGCTAACTATCTCTCTCTACCTATCTAACTATCCCTCTCTACCTAGCTAACTATCCCTCTCTACCTAGCTAACTATCCCTCTGTACCTAGCTAACTATCCCTCTGTACCTAGCTAAGTATCCCTCTGTACCTAGCTAACTATCCCTATCTATCTAACTATCCCTCTGTACCTAGCTAACTATCCCTCTTTACCTAGCTAACTATCCACTCTACCCAGCTAACTATCCCTCTCTACCTAGCTGACTATCCCTCTCTATCTAGCTAACTATCCCTATATATCTAACTAACTATCCCTATCTACCTAGCTAACTATCCCTCTGTACCTAGCTAAGTATCCCTCTCTACCTAGCTAACTATCCCTATCTATCTAACTATCCCTCTCTACCTAGCTAACTATCCCACTCTACCTAGCTAACAATCCCTCTCTACCTAGCTAACTATCCCACTCTACCTAGCTAACAATCCCTCTCTACCTAGCTAACTATCCCTCTCTACCTAGCTAACTATCCCTCTCTACCTAGCTAACTATCCCTCTCTACCTAGCTAACTATCCCTCTCTATCTAGCTAACTATCCCTCTCTACCTAGCTAACTATCCCTCTACCTAGCTAACTATCCCTCTACCTAGCTAACTATCCCTCTCTACCTAGCTAACTATCCCTCTCTACCTAGCTAACTATCCCTCTACCTAGCTAACTATCTCTCTCTACCTATCTAACTATCCCTCTCTACCTATCCCATTCTACCTAGCTAATTATCCCTCTCTACCTAGCTAACTATCCCTCTCTACCTAGCTAACTATCCCTCTCTACCTAGCTAACTATCTCTCTCTACTTATCTAACTATCCCTCTCTACCTATCCCACTCTACCTAGCTAACTATCCCTCTCTACCTATCCCACTCTACCTAGCTAACTATCCCTCTCTACCTAGCTAACTATCCCTCTACCTAGCTAACTATCCCTCTACCTAGCTAACTATCCCTCTCTACCTAGCTAACTATCCCTCTACCTAGCTAACTATCTCTCTCTACCTATCTAACTATCCCTCTCTACCTATCTAACTATCCCATTCTACCTAGCTAATTATCCCTCTCTACCTAGCAAACTATCCCTCTACCTAGCTAACTATCCCTCTACCTAGCTAACTATCCCTCTCTACCTAGCTAACTATCCCTCTCTACCTAGCTAACTATCCCTCTACCTAGCTAACTATTCCTCTACCTAGCTAACTATCCCTCTCTACCTAGCTAACTATCCCTCTACCTAGCTAACTATCCCTCTACCTAGCTAACTATCCCTCTACCTAGCTAACTATCCCTCTACCTAGCTAACTATCCCTCTCTAACCATTTATTTATCCTCGTGACTAATTACCTCTCTGAATAGTGACCTAACCCCCCCCCCCCCCAAAAAGTTCTTCCATCCATGAGTAAAAGTGAAAGAGAAAAAAGAAAGTTAATGAGATGATAATAAAGAGAAATAGGGAAGAAAACGAAGACAGGTAAATGAGAGAGGTAGAGAAAAGTAAATGGAGATAGATAGATAGATAGATAGATAGATAGATGTCAGTACTGTTGACACCACAATACAATAAACAAGAACAATGGCTGACAGGTTAGGTTGATGTCTGCCACAACACAACACAATACAACAACACAACACAACAACACAAGGCAACAACGCAACACAACACGTCCCAATGATCAAAATACAGAATAAAAGTGTAACTCGACACACTCCGACATAAGAGGTAATCCCTCTTTTATCAATAGCCAATATAGGCAAAACTTATGCGAAAATAAATTGTAAACGAGGATGGTGAAATCTAACTTAATGATGTCTCTTATTTTGCTCAATGCATGAAATAAAGTTATGCAACACTTGTACACTTGAACCCATGTCTTCTATCTTGTTATGTGTGTATGTACATTTGTTATGTTTCTTATCATTGGGTGTTGTTTTGTTTGGGGTTATATTATATTGGTAATTTTCAGTGTTCCCTTCACTTACTAGAATATTATGTTGTTCTCTTCCAGATGCCATACGACCCTTGGTCAGTTATATGAACAATAAAGCCTACAAAAAGGTCGTCTCTAGTCTTCTTTCACCACAATGCTCTAGGATATTTTATATTCTCTCCGTCTATTGAACTCTTCCATGTTGCAATTGCTCCATGTTTGCAACATTGCGAGACAAGTGTGAACCATTAAAATGTAAGAGCATTACTGTACCCGGACGCAGTTGTGCCAAAGGGAGTCACAGTATAAAAGAGATGGAGACACAAAGGGATATATATATATATATGTATTTCATGTAGGTCCACAATGAAAACGTGGAGAAGATAAATCTTGATAAAATCACACGGGAAAAGGGAAACAACGGAGCACCTTAGCTTTCGTCTTTATTCAAGACATCTTCAGAGGCAACTGGATTACATCGGCACCCCCAGTCTACCAGGTTTGTCATAAGTCTATCCTTATACCTTTTCAATTGTCCGCCGGCGTTACGTTTACTATTCGTTCGGTGACTTTAAAGTAGCTGCTTTGGCAGTCCATGCGGGTAACATGGCCAGTCCAACGAAGTTGTTCATGGATAATTAAGGATATTAAGATGGTCGAGTCTTTGCCAGCCACACTGCCTCTTTATACACCGAAACATTATTCAGTGTTCTTTATCTTTTGTTTAAAGTGACAACTTTTTGAACTGTATTTATACACATTAAGCCTTTATCTCAACTCCTGTCCACAACTTAAAAGATCATCAGGCCATTTCTTTGATCCTCTCCCTTGTTATTCACCGTTTCCCAGATTACTCGCTTTTGCATTATGTTGACTGCAATATCAACATCAACATTATCCTGTCCTGTTACAGCTATAAATACTGCACATCACATGACATTCATACAGTTCACGTTTTAATTATCACGACATTTCGAGTATCCTCTCTAAAAGATTGGTGATATCAGGTCGTACATTGTATTTATATCTGACGGTATGCATCAAGCTTCAGTTTCCTGTTTCCGGCATAAAACGATGTTCATCATACGTCTTATAGTTTCAATTTCCGTTTCACTCGAGTGTGGTCACGCTGGTCCAGGCTTGTGACACTTCCCCAAAGTTGTCTATTTTCTTCGTCCATATTCACGACACTCTTAAAATTAAACTCTTTTCTTGGTTTCTAGGTTTTGACACTATTAACTGTGGACTATTTGAATTATTTTCATGCGTTTAGGTCTGTAATACAGGAGACCATTTACTTGTGTTTATCTTGAGTGTGTATACATTGGTTCAGGGTTGTGACACTCACACTGGGCCATCTTCTTGTGTTGACACTGCTCACTGCACTACACATCACTCTATTTACCTCCATCCACCCGCCCCATTTACCCTCGCTGCTCTCGGTGAAGCTTGCAGTCTGCTCAATTTCGCTCGCCGATCTTCCTAAGTTTGCTTCCTAGACTGATATATATAAATATATATATATATATTATATATATATATATATATATATATATATATATATATATATATATATATACACGACAGTCTACCTAAATTAGCTGCCTAGACTAATAAATACTTGATAATTTTCCTAAATTATCTTCCTAGACTGATGCATGTGTGCCAGTCTTACTAAGTTTACTTTTCTAGACTGATAAATAGCAACAGTTTTGCCATCTAGGTAAACACTTTCAGTTTTCTCCACTTTTCTTCTCTTGTCTCACATATTACTGTGGTCTTCTCCATTTTTCTGCCTCCGTATTTGCTTTCCTGATTCCTCCGATAATGCAGACTTCCCACTCTTGTTTACCAAGTCAACACACAATCTTAAGAAACACACACAAATCGTCAATAAATACTGTTTTGTATTATTAAAATGTTATGCTAATATTATTCTTATTAATTATATACACATATGTACTATCGTCATTATTTTTAAATCGGACGTTTTACTTATCATTTCCTTCAAAAACTATTTAACCACACAACTCAGATTTTACATTTTCTTTTCTTTAAATTGTCTTTCCCACAAAACCAATTACTATACCAATTACACTACCAGCATCTTCCTCCCTCCCTCCCATCTACCTAAATTATCTCAATTACATTACCTAAGTTTTCTTCTTAACTCTACTTAATGTAATTGTCTATCTCACAATACCCACTTCTCATATTTTTCCCTATTACACCGCACATTTTCCTCCCCCCCCCCCCCCCCCCCCCCACCTATTGTCACACACCGCAAAAAAAATCACCATCTTTGCCTATTTTTTTTTTAACTCTCAAAAGAACATTTATCTCTCTACATATTTTTGAGGAGTTAATTGGAGGTACCTTTAAGACGTGGTGGTGAGGGGGGAGGGGAGGGGGGGCAGTGCGTGACGTCATAGTTCTTACCCTTCATCCCCTTTAACACATTCCTCTTCCTCCTCCTCCTCCTCTACTTCTTCCACCTCCTTGTTATTGTCATTTTCTTGATTTTTCACCCTCTAGTGTTCTTCATTTTTCTTAATTATTTTATATTATTTCTCCCGTTTCCTTTCGTTCTTGATTTTCTTCCCATTTTATTTTATTATCAACCATTTCTTCTCTTCCTCAATTTTTTTTCGTTATTATTATTTTCTTAGTGTTCCTCTTTGCCATTATTCCCGTTTATTATTATTTTTATTTAGTATTCCCGTTATTCTGAAACTATCGTAACTTTATTCAATTTCCTGAGTTATGTTACACTTTGGGGGCCTGGTGGTGATGGTGGTGAGGGTAATAGTGGTGGTGGTGGTGGTGATAGTGAATGGTGTTAGTGGTGGTGATGGTGGTGAGGGTAATGGTAATAGAGGTGGTGCTGGTGTGTTGGTGATGGTGGGTGGTATTTTGGTGGTGGTGATGGAGTTGATGGTGATAATGATGGTGTTGAAGTAGGTGGTGGTGAGTGGTATTGGTGGTAATGGTGATGATGATAGGAATGGTCTTGATAATGTTGCTTATTGCAGCTGTTATTATTATTGTTATTGTTGTTGTTGTCCATGTTGTTAGGAGTGATGGTTGTGATGGTGGAATTATCGACACTGGTTGTATGTTGTTGTTGTTGTTGTTATGGTTAGCAGCATCATTAGGATTGATGTCGTTGTTGCTACTGTTGCTGTTGTTTTTGTTGTAATAGTAGTAGTGGTAGTCGTTGCTGCAGTCGCCCATGTTGTTGTTTTTTCATTCCTACAATTGTCGTTGATAGTGTTGTTGTTGTTGTTGTTGATGACTGTTTTTTTTAATATTACAAAAGGATGATGATAAAAGTAATACGAATCAGATTTAAAACTCTCTCTCTCTCTCTCTCTCTCTCTCTCTCTCTCTCTCTCTCTCTCTCTCTCTCACTTGCTCTAAAATTACTCAAAAATAATTCTTTGGGGAAATAATCTGTAGTTTGGCTTTCATCATTATAACTTTTTTTAATTAAATCATACCACCCTACTCCCACCTTACCCACACACACCCCCAATGTTCACCCCCCCCCCCCCCACCAATCTGTAATACCCGCACGCAGCCACATTTTCAATATATCCATAAACATACACCCAGATCTTCCTTACTACACCCTAAACACCACCCCTCTAACCCACCCATTAACTCACACACCTCTCCACTCCACTCACCCCTCTAACCCATCCATCAACTCACACACCTCTCCACTCCACCCACCCCTCTAACCCACCCATTAACTCACACACCTCTCCACTCCACCCACCCCTCTAACCCACCCATCAACTCACACACCTCTCCACCCCACCCACCCCTCTAACCCATCCATCAACTCACACACATCTCCACCCCACCCACCCCTCTAACCCATCCATCAACTCACACACCTCTCCACTCCACCCACCCCTCTAACCCACCCACCTCTCCACTCCACCCACCCCTCTAACCCACCCATTAACTCACACACCTCTCCACTCAACCCACCCCTCTAACCCACCCATTAACTCACACACCTCTCCACTCCACCCACCCCTCTAACCCACCCATTAACTCACACACCTCTCCACTCAACCCACCCCTCTAACCCACCCATTAACTCACACACCTCTCCACTCCACCCACCCCTCTAACCCACCCATTAACTCACACACCTCTCCATCCCGGGCTAAACCTCCACTGAGCTCACCGGTGTCAAGAGAGACTAGACTCATGAAATATCAGGACCTGACCATTACTGTTAAGGGTAATGACTGTTCGCCTGAGATCGTGTCTGGGCCTCTAGTCATTGCCCAGATGCAGTCTTAACAGTAATAACAGCAGCAACAGCAATAAAAACAGCAATGAAAGCGGTCGTTTGAGCTGTGGTAACAAGAGAGGTGAATACGGTTGTTAAAGCAGTAGAAACAACAGCAGTTAAGAAGGCAGTGACCAAAAAAAACAACATTATGAGTTAACACAGCCATGAATGCGACAATAACAGCTGTTTCAGAGGTAATTATGGAGTCAATCTCAACACCTGTCAGGCAACAGATGTAAAAGCAGCGCTCATAACAGCAATAAAAGGAGTCGTAAGAAACAGCTGTGAAAGATACCATTAACAGCAGTACTCCTGAACGCCAGTTTGTGGAAATAAATTTAACAGCATTCAACAAGCAAGGGGAGGAAAAAACACGCATACGTTATTTACACCGGGATTTGAAGTTAAACACACACACACACAAACACACACACACACACACACACAAACCAACAGCGGCAGTAACAGTAGCCATTTGGAAACTCGTAAAGGTAACAAAAGACTTCGTGACCAACAACACCAAAACCGCGAAAACAAGAAGTAAAGAAACCTTGTAAACAACAGAAACTCCACTTGTAAACAGAAATAAACAAGCCATGTAAACAACTGCAACACATAACTTTACTGTACATACCAAGAGAGTTCATGTGAACAGCAATAAAGCCGTGATAACAGCAATAAAGAAGCCGCGATAACAGCAATAAAGAAGCCGTGATAACAGCAATAAATACCAGTGATAACAGCAATAAAACCGTGATAACAGCAATAAAACCGTGATAACAGCAATAAAGAAGCCGTGATAACAGCAATAAAGCCGTGATAACAGCAATAAAACAGTGATAACAGCAATAAAACCGTGATAACAGCAATAAAGAAGCCGTGATAACAGCAATAAAGACCAGTGATAACAGCGATAAAGACCAGTGATAACAGCAATAAAGAAGCCGTGATAACAGCAATAAAACCGTGATAACAGCAATAAAGAAGCCGTGATAACAGCAATAAAACCGTGATAACAGCAATAAAGAAGCCGTGATAACAGCAATAAAGAAGCCGTGATAACAGCAATAAAGACCAGTGATAACAGCAATAAAGAAGCCGTGATAACAGCAATAAAGAAGCCGTGATAACAGCAATAAAACCGTGATAACAGCAATAAAGAAGCCGTGATAACAGCAATAAAGCCGTGATAACAGCAATAAAGACCAGTGATAACAGCAATAAAGAAGCCGTGATAACAGCAATAAAACCGTGATAACAGCAATAAAGAAGCCGTGATAACAGCAATAAAGCCGTGATAACAGCAATAAAGACCAGTGATAACAGCAATAAAGAAGTCGTGATAACAGCAATAACGAAGCCGTGATAACAGCAATAAAGAAGCCGTGATAACAGCAATAAAGCCGTGATAACAGCAATAAATAAGCCGTGATAACAGCAATAAAGAAGCCGTGATAACAGCAATAAAACCGTGATAACAGCAATAAAGAAGCAGTGATAACAGCAATAAAGACCAGTGATAACAGCAATAAAGAAGCCGTGATAACAGCAATAAAACCGTGATAACAGCAATAAAGAAGCCGTGATAACAGCAATAAAGCCGTGATAACAGCAATAAAGACCAGTGATAACAGCAATAAAGAAGCCGTGATAACAGCAATAAAACAGTGATAACAGCAATAAAACCGTGATAACAGCAATAAAGAAGCCGTGATAACAGCAATAAAGACCAGTGATAACAGCGATAAAGACCAGTGATAACAGCAATAAAACCGTGATAACAGCAATAAAACCGTGATAACAGCAATAAAGAAGCCGAGGATAACAGCAATAAAGCCGTGATAACAGCAATAAAGACCAGTGATAACAGCAATAAAGAAGTCGTGATAACAGCAATAACGAAGCCGTGATAACAGCAATAAAGAAGCCGTGATAACAGCAATAAAGCCGTGATAACAGCAATAAATAAGCCGTGATAACAGCAATAAAGAAGCCGTGATAACAGCAATAAAACCGTGATAACAGCAATAAAGAAGCCGTGATAACAGCAATAAAGACCAGTGATAACAGCAATAAAGAAGCCGTGATAACAGCAATAAAACCGTGATAACAGCAATAAAGAAGCCGTGATAACAGCAATAAAGCCGTGATAACAGCAATAAAGACCAGTGATAACAGCAATAAAGTCGTGATAACAGCAATAAAGACCAGTGATAACAGCAATAAAGAAGCCGTGATAACAGCAATAAAACCGTGATAACAGCAATAAAGAAGCCGTGATAACAGCAATAAAGACCAGTGATAACAGCAATAACGAAGCCGTGATAACAGCAATAAAACCGTGATAACAGCAATAAAACCGTGATAACAGCAATAAAGAAGCCGTGATAACAGCAATAAAGCCGTGATAACAGCAATAAAGAAGCCGTGATAACAGCAATAAAGACCAATGATAACAGCAATAAAGAAGCCGTGATAACAGCAATAAAGAAGCCGTGATAACAGCAATAAAACCGTGATAACAGCAATAAAGAAGCCGTGATAACAGCAATAAAGCCGTGATAACAGCAATAAAGACCAGTGATAACAGCAATAAAGAAGTCGTGATAACAGCAATAAAGACCAGTGATAACAGCAATAAAGAAGCCGTGATAACAGCAATAAAACCGTGATAACAGAATAAAGAAGCCGTGATAACAGCAATAAAGACCGGTGATAACAGCAATAACGAAGCCGTGATAACAGCAATAAAACCGTGATAACAGCAATAAAGAAGCCGTGATAACAGCAATAAAACCGTGATAACAGCAATAAAGAAGCCGTGATAACAGCAATAAAGACCAGTGATAACAGCAATAACGAAGCCGTGATAACAGCAATAAAACCGTGATAACAGCAATAAAGAAACCGTGATAACAGCACTAAAGAAGCAGTGATAGCAGCAATAAAGAAGCCGTGATAACAGCAATAAAGACCAGTGATAACAGCAATAACGAAGCCGTGATAACAGCAATAAAGACCAGTGATAACAGCAATAACGAAGCCGTGATAACAGCAATAAAGAAGCCGTGATAACAGCAATAAAGAAGTGATAACAGCAATAAAGAAGCCGTGATAACAGCAATAAAGCCGTGATAACAGCAATAAAGACCAGTGATAACAGCAATAAAGAAGCCGTGATAACAGCAATAAAGACCAGTGATAACAGCAATAAAGAAGCCGTGATAACAGCAATAAAGAAGTGATAACAGCAATAAAGAAGCTGTGATAACAGCAATAACAACTGATAAATAATTAAGACAAACACAACAGCAGTGACAGAACTAACAGCAACCATCAGAACAGCAGCGATATAAATAACAACCACCAGAACAGCAGTGACATAACTAACAGCAATCGTCAGAACAGCAGTGACAGAACTAACAGCAACCATCAGAACAGCAGCGATATAATTAACCACCAGAACAGCAGTGACATAACTAAAAGCAATCGTCAGAACAGCAGTGACAGAACTAATAGCAACCATCAGAACAGACGTGACAGAACTAACAGCAACCATCAGAACAGACGTGACAGAACTAACAGCAACCATCAGAACAGACGTGACAGAACTAACAACAACCATCAGAACAGACGTGACAGAACTAACAACAACCATCAGAACAGACGTGACAGAACTAACAACAACCATCAGAACAGACGTGACAGAACTAACAGCAACCATCAGAACAGACGTGACAGAACTAACAGCAACCATCAGAACAGACGTGACAGAACTAACAGCAACCATCAGAACAGACGTGACAGAACTAACAGCAACCATCAGAACAGACGTGACAGAACTAATAGCAACCATCAGAACAGACGTGACAGAACTAACAGCAACCATCAGAACAGACGTGACAGAACTAACAGCAACCATCAGAACAGACGTGACAGAACTAACAGCAACCATCAGAACAGACGTGACAGAACTAACAGCAACCATCAGAACAGACGTGACAGAACTAACAGCAACCATCAGAACAGCAGCAGTAGTACCGAACGTGGTCTAGGAATGAAGTGATGGAGTGGAAGGGAGGCAAGAATTAGTGGTTAGGGAGGAGAGCTTAAGTGAGGAGGGAGGGAATGGAGGAGAGAGTAGGGAAGGGGTGGAGAGAGAGAGAGAGAGAGAGAGAGAGTTAATGGTGATAAGTAGGTGAGGATAAGTGAGGGTGGGGTGGTGATGATGACTCGTTAAAGTACTTAGGATAATCCGCAAATCGATTAACAATCAGGTCCCCAATTACTGTTGGATAGACAGAGGCAAATGGCGTAAAGAAACTTGCCCATAGTTTCACCCTGCCCAGGGATCGAACCCGGGTCCGCTCGCTTGAGAGGCGAGCATGCTGACCATTATACTACATGTCGCCACATACATACATACATACATACATACATACATACATACATACATACGTACATAGACACTTTAAGACCTACACTAACTCAAACACACACGCACACAATACACACTTACAGACCAGCATCAGTGCTATCTCTCTCTAACACACACACACACACACACACACACAGGTGAACGTGTTGGCAGGTGTTACTGTGGTGAGTGTGGTCCGGCACCAGGCTAACACGACCCAATCATTACCCAGAACGAGACCTTGAAACCTTCTAGTGAAATGCTTGTCTGTCTGTGCTTTAAACCATCATATGCACCAGAAGCATCATAAACTCAAAACTTTCTCTTTTATCCTAACCTAACCTAATCTAACCTAACCAACCCTAACCTAATCTAACCAACCCTAACCTAACCTAATCTAACCTAACCAACCCTAACCTAACCTAATCTAACCTAACCTAACCAACCCTAACCTAACCAACCCTAACATTAACCTAATCTAACCTAACCAACCCTAACCTAACCTAATCTAACCTAACCTAACCAACCCTAACCTAACCAACCCTAACCTAACCTAATCTAACCTAACCTAACCAACCCTAACCTAACCTAATCTAACCTAACCAACCCTAACCTAATCTAACCTAACCAACCCTAACCTAATCTACCCTAACCTACCCTAACCTAACCTAACCAACCCTAACCTAACCTAACCTATTACACGAACTTTCACATCCCATTTGAACTTAAACTCCTAAAGTAAAGTATTTTATTCATACAAGTTTAAATTGACTGAATAATTAACAATAACAGTGTAGGTAAACAAACCATCACAAACAATAACAGTGTAGGTAAACAAACAATAGTAAACAATAACAGTGTAGGTAAACAAACAATAGTAAACAATAACAATAACAGTGTAGGTAAACAAACAATAGTAAACAATAACAGTGTAGGTAAACAAACAATAGTAAACAATAAGTCAATTCGATCAAGGTCATACCAACAAACCATCACAAGCTACCGGGTGTATCAAAACAAACCATCACAAGCTACCGGGTGTATCAAAACAAACCATCACAAGCTACCGGGTGTATCAAAACAAACCATCACAAGTTACCGGGTGTATCAAAACAAACCATCACAAGCTACCGGGTGTACCAAAACAAACCATCACAAGCTACCGGGTGTATCAAAACAAACACATCACAAGCTACAGGGTGTATCAAAACAAACCATCACAAGTTACCGGGTGTATCAAAACAAACACATCACAAGCTACCGGGTGTATCAAAACAAACCATCACAAGCTACCGGGTGTACCAAAACAAACCATCACAAGCTACCGGGTGTATCAAAACAAACCATCACAAGCTACAGGGTGTATCAAAACAAACACATCACAAGCTACCGGGTGTATCAAAACAAACCATCACAAGCTACAGGGTGTATCAAAACAAACCATCACAAGCTACAGGGTGTATCAAAACAAACCATCACAAGTTACCGGGTGTATCAAAACAAACCATCACGAGCTACCGGGTGTACCAAAACAAACCATCACAAGTTACCGGGTGTATCAAAACAAACACATCACAAGCTACCGGGTGTATCAAAACAAACCATCACAAGCTACCGGGTGTACCAAAACAAACCATCACAAGCTACCGGGTGTATCAAAACAAACCATCACAAGCTACAGGGTGTATCAAAACAAACACATCACAAGCTACCGGGTGTATCAAAACAAACCATCACAAGCTACAGGGTGTATCAAAACAAACCATCACAAGCTACAGGGTGTATCAAAACAAACCATCACAAGTTACCGGGTGTATCAAAACAAACCATCACAAGCTACCGGGTGTATCAAAACAAACCATCACAAGTTACCGGGTGTACCAAAACAAACCATCACAAGCTACCGGGTGTACCAAAACAAACACATCACAAGCTACAGGGTGTATCAAAACAAACACATCACAAGCTACAGGGTGTATCAAAACAAACCATCACAAGCTACCGGGTGTATCAAAACAAACACATCACAAGCTACCGGGTGTATCAAAACAAACCATCACAAGCTACCGGGTGTATCAAAACAAACCATCACAAGCTACAGGGTGTATCAAAACAAACACATCACAAGCTACCGGGTGTATCAAAACAAACCATCACAAGCTACAGGGTGTATCAAAACAAACCATCACAAGTTACCGGGTGTATCAAAACAAACCATCACAAGCTACCGGGTGTACCAAAACAAACCATCACAAGCTACCGGGTGTATCAAAACAAACACATCACAAGCTACAGGGTGTATCAAAACAAACCATCACAAGTTACCGGGTGTATCAAAACAAACACATCACAAGCTACCGGGTGTATCAAAACAAACCATCACAAGCTACCGGGTGTACCAAAACAAACCATCACAAGCTACCGGGTGTATCAAAACAAACCATCACAAGCTACAGGGTGTATCAAAACAAACACATCACAAGCTACCGGGTGTATCAAAACAAACCATCACAAGCTACAGGGTGTATCAAAACAAACCATCACAAGTTACCGGGTGTATCAAAACAAACCATCACAAGCTACCGGGTGTACCAAAACAAACCATCACAAGCTACAGGGTGTATCAAAACAAACACATCACAAGCTACAGGGTGTATCAAAACAAACCATCACAAGTTACCGGGTGTATCAAAACAAACCATCACAAGCTACCGGGTGTATCAAAACAAACCATCACAAGTTACCGGGTGTATCAAAACAAACACATCACAAGCTACCGGGTGTATCAAAACAAACCATCACAAGCTACAGGGTGTATCAAAACAAACACATCACAAGCTACCGGGTGTATCAAAACAAACTCCATTAACACTTCTGGAAAAATAAAAGAACACTAGAGTGACCTATACCTCTCAACACATTAGTGGAATTAAATAATCATAATCTGTATATTTATACGACTTATTATAATTAAAGACCATACTAAAAATTATATGTTTGCTTAATTAATTTGGTATTAACATAGACTTAAGTTCTATATAAGGAGACTAACTTATCCCTCTTTAGACAACCCTTGGATAAATATGTCTATGTATATATCAGGATAAAGTCTATATATCTTCTATATATGGGTTCCCCTCCTCATCTTCCTCACCTGTCAGAACAAAATAGAATCCCCTACCTGATATTGTTATAAAAAACGACACCCAGCCCATGTCGTGTGTGTGTGTGTGTGTGTGTGTGTTTAAAGCATCATAATATGTACCAGAAGCATCACAAACTTCAAACATCCATTATAAAAAGAACTATAACAACAACAACAAAAACAAAATCAACAACGAAAACAAAACAAAACCAACCACAATAAAAATCAACAAACACTAATTGAACAACACAAACAAAACAACAGCAACAAAAAAACATATCGAACAAAAACAAAAAGTAACAAAAACAAAATCAACAACAACAACAAGACACCCCCCTCTGAGTACTAACGCTTCATAAACAACGACAATTCTGGCCTATATACAGCCCTCACAGCAACGTCAACAAAGACAGTAAGAAATCAACAATCATACCTATAATTACAGCCAGATAAATACACACGATAACAAAGACACAAGATAACAATAATAATCAATAACAAGAGCAACAAAAAAATACTAATAACAGCAGTAACAATAGCACCTCAAAGACAACAACAACAATAGTAAAATACACCTGTGACAAGAAAAAGCAACAACAACAAAAATAAAAGCACCAGCAGCATCTACAGTAACAAATGCAGAGAAAACATAACAAAAGAAACAACTACAGTAACACATAAGCAACAAAACCAACATAACAGCAACACTGAAACAACATAACAGCAACACTGAAACAACATAACAGGACAGAGGCAACATAACAACAGGACAGAAACAACATAACAACAGGACAGAAACAACATAACAGGACAGAGGCAACATAAAAACAGGACAGAAGCAATATAACAGGACAGAAGCAACATAACAACAGGACAGAAACAACATAACAGCAACACTGAAACAACATAACAGCAGCACAGAAGCAACATAACAGCAGCACAGAAGCAACATAACAGCAGCACAGAAGCAACATAACAGGACAGAGGCAACATAACAACAGGACAAAACCAACATAACAGCAACACTGAAACAACATAACAGCAGCACAGAAGCAACAGCACAAAAGCAACACAACACCAGCGGCAGGTCGAGTTCTTGACACTCTGGTCTATCGCTTTAACCGCTTTACCTTCGCGAACTGCTGCTGTTGTTGTTGTTGCTGTTGTTGTTCGATAATGCAGCTTCGGTATTAGCTGTGTCTTTGTTTGTTCTCGTGTCGCTGTAGTTTTGTTGTTGTTGTTGCTGTAGTTGTTGTTGTTGTTGTTCGGTAATACAGCTCTATTCTTGGTCGTCTGTTTATGTTTGTTTAGAATGTGTTGTTCTTGTAGTTGTAGTTGTTGTTGTTGTTGTTGTTCGGTAAATTAATTCCATTATTTGTCGTCTATTTTTGTTTGGGTTTTGCTATGACTGTGTTGTTGTTGTTGTTGTTGCTGTTGTTGTGAGTACTAGAGTGCATTTGTTCTCGCACTGGTTGTATTATTCATGGCGCTGGTCCCGCAATTATGACACAATACACACCTTCTTTCTCTCTCTCACACACCCACAGATACGCTTGCTCGCTCTCTCTCTCTCTCTCTCTCTCTCTCTCTCTCTCTCTCTCTCTCTCTCTCTCACACACACACACACAGATACGCTCTCTCTCTCTCTCTCTCTTTCTCTCACACACACACACACAAATTACAACAGTGAAGTCATAAATAACAACAAACTTCAGGTTAACTAAGGATAAATGTCCAATTAACCCCTAAACGCCAATGACGTTTTTACCATTTAGATGAGAAAAAAAAAACATCGCGAATAATTAATGAAAATTAGTTCCAAATTAGTTCATATAAGGTAAATATATTCCTTCTCATAAGACGTCGATTACTGTCACAGCCAAACTAAATTAAGTAAGATAGTAATGATGCTATACACTTCACTATGATTATCTATATGATCCTCCATATATACAAACTAGATAGAATATACAACAAAATATATATGAGTTTATATATTCTACGAGATTGAGATAAACAAACTAAAGAGATGTAGAGTAAATTCGTCTATGTTTTCTACAGGACCTCAAAGAACATTACTGGTGGGAAGAAGTGAGTTTCTTCCTCTGCCGCAAGTTAAAGCTTTATGTAGTTAAGATTAGATCCCTACAAGTTATTTATGGATTATACAATGTAGAATTCCTGATGAGACTAAATGATAGGATGAATAATTGCCTTTTATTTATTTTTTATTTTATTTTTTTTGTGAGGTGATGAATTGATGTTAATCAATCGAACCACCCCTTACACACTACTCCACCCCCTTATACACTACTCCACCCCTTAGCCCACCCCATAGATTATACTCCACCACCTTACACACTACTCCACCCCCTTACACATTACTCCACCCCCTTATACACTACTCCACCCCTTAGCCCACCCCATAGATTATACTCCACCACCTTCACACACTCTTCCACCCGCTTACCCACCACTTTACACACTACTTCACCCTTTGACCCACCTCCATATACACTACTCCAGTCCCACACCCACTTCTTTACACACTACTCCACCTCCTCACCCGCTACTCCACTCCCATTACCCCCTTACACACACACTACTCCTCACCCACTTCCTTACACGTTACTCCACCTCCCTACACACTACTCTTCCTCCTCACACACTACTCCACCCCCTCACCCACCTCCTCACTCACTACTCCACCCCCTCACCCACTTCCTTACACGTTACTCCACCTCCCTACACACTACTCTACCTTCTCACACACTGCTCCACCCCCTCACCCACTTCCTTACACGTTACTCCACCTCCCTACACACTACTCTACCTTCTCACACACTGCTCCACCCCCTCACCCACTTCCTTACACGTTACTCCACCTCCCTACACACTACTCTACCTTCTCACACACTGCTCCACCCCCTCACCCACCTCCTCACTCACTACTCCACCCCCTCACCCACTTCCTTACACGTTACTCCACCTCCCTACACACTACTCTTCCTCCTCACACACTACTCCACCCCCTCCTCACTCACTACTCCACCCCCTCACCCACTTCCTTATATACTACTCCACCGTGCGGCGTCGTTTCCTCTCGATAATATCTATGATTAATGGTAACTACGACTTCACGTGTTCGCCTGGATGGACTCACACAAACAGACGGATACTGTGGGTCACTCACCCTAAAATCAGACCTGGACTTTGGCACTCTCAAGGGGCAGTCGTACACTCAGACAAAATATGAACTTCCCAGCACTAATAGCTTTTCTGTAAAACCTGAAACACAAACCAATAAAACTATAAATGGATGGAGGCTAATGATTTATTTCGCCTCTCTCTCTCTCTCTCTCTCTCTCTCTCTCTCTCTCTCTCTCTCGGCCTTCAGTGGCCCCTGGATGTCTATCAGGTTGAGAAACCCAAGCAATGCTGGGTTAGAGATCGGATGAGGTCGGGTGCAGTGGCGGAGGAGGAAGCCCATTTTCTTTGAAGGGGTGACTCATACTACGCGAGGGAGAGGGAATAGTCACGTCGGACCCAGGGGTCTGTGGGGTGGTGGAAGTCCCTCCCACGCCCTTCCTACCAACCCTACCTCCTTCCCCACCACCTTCCTACCTTCAGCTGATGTGGGATACGCCTGTGTCCACTCAGAGGTAAACAAACAGACTCGCTTCCCGCCTTTGTTATCTTCTGGGCTTTCTTGAGTGATTGCTGTAATTGTGCAGATTAGTTTGTTATAAAAGAGTGAGGGATTGTTTCTTTAGCTCAAGGTTGATGTGGGAAGCAGAGGACTGGTTTGTTCGGATTTGTAGAAGTGATGTGATTACTATTATTGTTGTTGTTGGTGGTGGTGGTGGTGATGTAATGCTGGTGATGATACTGGTGATGGAGCTGATGGTGATCCTGGTGTTGGTGGTAGCTATTTCGGTGACGGTGACGGTGGTGGTGGTGTGATGATTGTGATGATACTGGTGGTGGTGATGGTGGTGGTGGTAGTCGTGGTGGTGGTGGTGATACTAATGCTGATGGTGGTAGTAGCAGTTGTGATGGTGGTGATGCTAATGGTGGTGATGCTGGTGATGACTGTGATAGTGGTGGTGGTGGTGGTGAAACTAATGCTGGTGATGACTATGATGGTCGTGATGGTAGTCGCAGTTGTGATGGTGGTGATGCTAATAGTGGTGATGCTGGTTGTGGTGGTGTTGCTGTAGTTGCTTGTTTACTGGCGTCCTTATTTCTTTACGAATGTTTCCGTGAATGTGTTTTATCACGATATAATTGGAAGTTTTGAGAAATAGCAATAACTTCGATATATTTCTTCACTTCAGTTGGAAATCATTACTTATACTCATGTGAGCTCTGAGATGGAATACTGCTGACATATGGTGGGTCGGGTGTTCGGGCATTTCACCTCCTCTTTTTAGTGCAGAAAGACCCATCAAAACACCCTTCCAATAATCATCTTACGAAAAGATCTCCAGTATTCCACAACCCTAAGGACATCTCATCAGTTTTCCTAATCAACGAACCACATTCAACAGTATCACCGCCACGCACTTAACACAGAGACAAGCCTTTTTGATAAATCCAAAATCTCATTGTTAACTGAGAATAAAAATCTAGTAGGAATACTCTGAAGAACACAAACATTGGATAAATAATAAGAAATGTCAGTAACTTCCATCAATTGTTTTGTTTTTACAGTAGAGTCGCTGTTACTGACCAACACAACACACCACTTCAACGAAACACGAAAGGGTAATTATGGTACTATGGCCAATTGTCAACCACACGATAATTTACTACTTAATTTGGGTGTATCTTTTCCCATCACAGTCTTCATAACTCCGTCCTTACATGCATACATCCGATAATTTGTTTTGGCCGCTTATGATAATGAATGTCGTCATCCTTTGTTTATTGTAGAGTTCAAGTTTTTAAACAGCCTTAACATATATATGAAAAGAGATTTATATGTAAAATAAAATAAAATATATTTCCAATCTCAAGCACGAAGGCCTATCACTGGGTCCCCATACCTGAACGTCAACAGCAAGGGGTCACTAATATAAAAGAATACTCAACTTTTAGTGAAACGTGGAAAATTATGTCCGTAGAATAATATATCATCAAAGTAAACCTTTCACAACTTGTTTTCTTTCACAATAGAGTAGTCATTTTATTTTTTAGAATGAAGTTATTTACTCTTCAGACTTCTAATATTCTTATAGTAATGTTCAATGTTCGTGTCTTCAACATCCTGATCATCGTCGAGCGTCAACTAAAAACAATAAATTCTTGGAAGGAACCACAATACGAAACATTAATTCATAATCTACAAACAACATCACTCTCTAGGTTTTCATCATCCCCTTGATGTCAAAATAAATGGAAAGCAACAACCAGTAAACAAACTAACATAACGTACTTTTCGTTTTTCTTCCCAAGAATAAACACTAAAGATTAAAACACAATGGAAAAAATAAATAAAAAACATGACGCAGAACGGCCTTTAAACACTAAGCACCATTCAACGGCAAAACCTGTTCAGTAATACGATAAGAGTCTTTCCTGGTACGATCCACAAGTAGGTCTGGGGAGTACCGCGCGATATATCTATTTTGATAAGTAAATAAACACACACGACAACATTTTTCCTCTTGGTGTAAAAGTTGTTGTTGTCAACATGTTCGTCTTCTTGGTTACATTTTACCGAAGGATAAATGGATGGTGGTGATAACAGTCGTTGTTTGATTAAATGTAATAGTGCATGTAATAATAGTAGTAGTAGTAGTGTAATGGTCAGCATGCTCGCCTCGCAAGCGAGCGGACCCGGGTTCGATCCCCGGACAGGGTGAAACTATGGACAGGTTTCTTTACGCCATTTGCCTCTGTCTACCCAGCAGTAATTGGGGACCTGGATGTTAATCGATTTGCTGATCGTGTTCCAGGGTAATGATTAGCCAGTGCAGTTGGCGAGTTGTCCGATTTTCTTAGAATATTCCTTGACACTGGGTCATGCAACTCGTTAACTTAGGGTGTGGTTGTTGTGTTGGCGACAGCTTCTACACCTTAAACAAATTCACGCCAAGGTGGCCCTAGGGCCGGCCATCCTCATTACACGAGGGGCAACCATTATTATTTAGTAGTAGTACATATGCAAGGTGTAAGTGCAAGGAAAATGTGGCAGCATGAAGAGAAGACAGACAATGAGGCAGAACGGGACTCTCCATGATCTCCTACGCGAGGAAACAACACTGCAGAAGAGACAAAAATTTACAGAAGACGGAAAGTCAAGTCAGTGAGGATGTTGCCAGAAACAGAGAGGTCTTACAGCAACTGAAGGAAAAACATCCCCCAGCAAGTGCAGAGGAAGGCATTAGGTTCCAGGGTGACTAATATCCCTCAAAACTCTGTCATATTCGAGAAAATAACAGGAGGGATGGTGTGGACAAAGGGCACTGAAGACACAGGAAGGGGGCAGGCCCTTCAGACCTGGATGCATCCGGGTGGAGAGTCATCATCAGCACTAACAAATTTGGAGACGCAGCCAGTGATCTCTGCAATGCCACCGCCGCCCTTGCAAGAAACCTAGCATCCTCTTGCTGCCATCACCTACAAGCTCTGACTGCCTGCCGCCTCATCTCCTTGGATAAAAATCCAGGATGTAGACCGAAGGGAGAGGGAAATGCTGAGACAGATCATTAGAAAATGCATAACGCAGGAGGTTAATGATGATGTCAGGGCAGCTGCAGGGAACCTACAGGTATGTGCTAAGGAATCCGACAGACCTCTATATACTAAGTTTCAAGGCCCAAAGAGGAGATACAACCATACAGTCAACTGAAGGAACAACACAGAGGGACCCAGTCGCCATGGCAATGTACGCAATAGGCCTATCCGTGCTCCAACACACAATAAAGTATGAAACAAGCAAGTTGCATATGCTGATGACCTTACATGAGCAGGAAAAGTTGATGACATCATAAAGAGGTAGACCTGGTAACACCACATGATCCACAAATAAGGTACCACCCAAACGCCAGCAAGTCCTTCCTCATTGTGAAACCAGAATACCATGACTGCGCTACAGAGGTGTTCAACGGAAGCGAGTTAAAAATAACAAAGGACTGTCACAGACACATAGATGCAGTAATCGGCACAAATGACTTCAAGACCGAGTACGTAACGGGAAAGGTAAATGAGTGGGTGTAGGAAATCCAAGCTCTGGCTGATATTGATAAAACAGAGCCACATGCGGCTTTTGCGGCATTCACCCATGGAGTCGAGCATCGCTGGAATTACCTGATGCGCACTATCTCCGATATCGGACCCCGCATCCACCCTCAAGAAGTAGTCATCAGGGTCACTTTCATTCCAGCACTAGTGAAGAGCCTTCACTTAACCCCAGCAGAAAGGTCACTCCTTGCACTACCACCGAGACTGGGAGGAATGGGAATGACTAATCCAGAGGAGCTTGCTGCCACCAAACATTAGAACTCTATCAAGCTCACGGCGGCCCTCACTGAGCACACAGTAGCTCAGAATGCAACAAATGAGGTGGATATCAACGAATTAAACAAGATTTGATGCTCCATTACGACGGAACGGCAGCACACCCAAACTGTTAAACTTCAAAAACCGATGCAACACTTGTCAGAGAACTTGAAGAAAGTAGCTATGGCGCAGGAGGTGGGCGCCTTGAACTGGCAAACAACTTTACCGATAAGAGCAAAAGGCTTCAGCCTTAACAAGCAAGAATTTACGAATGCCATTGCTCTAAGGTGTGGTTGGTCAAGAGAAGGTTTGCCCGCCCAATGCGTGTGTGGCTCACCCTACGACATTGACCGCGCCATGGTGTGCAAGAAGGGGGGGCTTCGTGTGCATGAGGCATGACGAAGTAAGGGACCTCACAGCAAATAGACTGAAAGAAATCTGCCAAGAGGTCACGGTGGAACCGACCCCTCCTTCTATTGGACGGTGAGAATCTCCATCACAAGACTTCCAACGCATCCAACGATGCCCGTGTGGACGTCAGCGCTCGAGGATTCTGGACGCAGGGACAGCGAGCCTTCTTTAACGTTAGGATATTCGACCCCATGGCTGCATGTCACCGTAACCTAGCTCTCGAGGCTGCACACAAGAGGAACGAGAATGATAAGAACAGGGCGTACGAGGAGAGAATTCAGTGTGGACCAAGGCAGCTTCACTCCTCTGTTGTTCTCAACCTCTGGCGGGATGGGACCAAGTGCAAGATGCTTCTAACGCAAGGCTCGCTGAGGTGTTATCTGAACAGAAGCAGCAGCCCAGAAGTTACGTTGCAGCCTGGCTGAGATGTCGACTGTCCTTCTTCCTGCTTAGGTCTGCATTGCTTTGCCTAAGGGGAACGAGATCTTCGGCCCCAAAACCGACAACAGTAGCAGATACCAACTATGAGAGGCAACAGTCACTGATTGCAGCAGAGATCTGCAGCATACCTAAACATAGCTAGGGTAGCTACTTTTGTAATAGGATATTTAGTATTAAGGTAATAAAATAGTAGTAGTAGTAGTAGTAGTAGTAGTAGTAGTAGTAGTAGTAGTAGTAGTAGTAGTAATTATAGTAATGCTGACAATCACAGCAACAGTAGAACTAGAGTTATTATAATAAAAATATATAAAAAAGACAACAAAAATGAAATAAATTACTTTAATAATTACTAGAAAAAAGTATGACGACATTAATAAAACAAATACAATAACAATGAATACAGTAATAGATATAACAGCAATTAGAAGAAAAATAGCAGAAATTAACAACAAACAAAAATAACAAACAAGTAAATAATAACCTATACAACATATAGAGCATATTCCTATAGACGACTCAAAAAACATGGTTTATTTGGCAAAACTTTTGTAAATGAATAACAAACAAACAAAAAGTACCTCGCGTCCAACCTCTGACAGACGTTCGATAATCTATTTTGGAACTTATTCTTAGAGTACGGAAGGGCGGAAATTAACCTCCTGTTGCCCGAGGTGCGAGAACTGAGATCAGGGACATTCTCTCTCTCTCTCTCTCTCTCTCTCTCTCTCTCTCTCTCTCTCTCTCTCTTCTATATACGGAAAAAAAGTCGGTTCTGAGCCACACAGTCTACGATCAGGGTTTCCAATACGATTCCTCGGTTATATTAGTGGTGGAAACCCGTTCGATGTAAATTGTGAACCAGTGATTACATATGATTTCGGAGCCATATGTGATCTGTGAACCACAAGTCACTGCGAACCATTGTTACATGAACCATTGTTATAAAAGCCAAATTTATATGAACCCCACAGCACAAACGGTTGACTAACAGTATATGAACCGTGTGACACTCAAGTGACTCAATCAATTAGCAGTGAACTATATGTTATGGGCCAGTTCTATGAGAGAAATTGTCTCATACATGACACCAAACATTTAGACACTAACATGAGAACCACCGACTAATAAATTCTAAAAGCCCAATTGAACCATCGTCAAATGAACGCTACTGTACATGAACCACTGTCACATATCGCCCAATGACGTGAGTAAATGTCATATGTAACTCATGTGAATCATAAACATACATTAATCAGTGATGTTGTATGAGTTACTGTCAAAGGTTAACCAATCTAGAGGCATACAAACTACTGTCAAATATTGGTCCTTATTAGGTGAACTACTGCCAGGCAGAGATGAGCCAACATGAACCACTGGTGAGAGCAACGGGACCAAGTGTTCCTGGTAAATGCTATACAGTTGTTGGTTTAGTGAAGTTAATTGAAGAAAAAATCGTCTCGTATTTATTTTGTTCACTGTCTGTGCTAAAACTCTGGATAAATACAGAAAAACACGGAATTACACAACAGACAGATGTTCAGTAGATGCAAAGAACTTTCTGAATTTCTTCATATCTGTATTAAAAGAACGTCATATAAAAAAATTAATATATATAGGACATAAAGGAACACTTCGACTGTTCTGTTTCATCATCGATCGCGCTTGAACAAATCAATCGCTATAAATCATTATGGCGTTCAAACCGCAAGTTCGCCTGACTCATCGGTCAGCTGTCAGTTCTAATAGCATTCTATCTACATCAGTGTTTTAATCACCCTATCACCACTACTCTGGACCTTTACTTTAGCCGGAACGAAATGCTGAAATGGTCTAACTAGGCTGTGAATATAAACTTGTAGATGAAACCCGAAGATACAATATCCAGCGGATGTGATGTTGAATATATCCGTGCACTACGTAACAACAGGAGTACAGTCAAGGGGTTTACAATCGATGTCAGATCTTTGTTTACGTTTTCAAAGTCGTCCAATGACGTAGGCGCGTTCGAGCTGCACCCTAAAAATCGAAGGTTTTCCTCCATTTACGCTTGACTACAAATGTGGGGTCGGAAAGTTTATGCACGCTTTCGGACACGGCGAGTTTGCATGCGTGAAATGGTCTTCAAGGAAATACTTAGATAATGTCATACGGAGATAAACATTAGAACTATTTTCTACACCAGTCATGTTTACAACACTTTTTTATTGTGGAGTGTCTTTGAGGCGATGTTGTGCACAATTCACTGTATTGTAGAAAAACACGAAATACAGGAAGCAAAGCGCTGTGATCAAGCACACTCCTGACCCTCTACACGTCGCCAGAATCAAAAAGTACCTACTGATTCCTCTTCTATCTCTCCCCTTGACTAGCCCGGCACCTCGAAGAAACACCTCCCACGTCTTGACTCTACTCTCTCCTTTCCCTTACGCTGATCGTCGTCGAATTGCACAGCTTAACAATTACTAACAAACAACTGACAATCCAAGTTGACACGGTATTGTTTCAGAGCCAGAGATCCCACTCGGAGCTGGCCGGCGCGACGTGTACCTCACAGCTGATTCTCTCTTCAGCGGTTAGTAGCCACAACCTCTGAATAAAATCCCACAAACCCTGGAACAGGGCGGCCGCTAACGCTGACGGGGTACTCACCCTCGGACAGGCGGGCGCGGGTTTCAGCGATGAGTGTACAAGAGGGTGGTTACAGCGTGCCACGTGCAGTTCAAGTGTGAGATGGTTGTGGTGGGACGCAGGGCCGGTGCACGCCTCCACTCCACACGCTCTCAACTGCCGTGCCAGGCGAGCTCGATAGCGGGCGATGGTGGCGGAGCCAGACGGCACCGCTCCCAACCACGTATTGATTGAAGCCTTCCCGCACCGCTCGGACGCGCTGCTCCTGACCTGGTCCGCCCAGCCCGCCTACAGCTACCTCACCTGACCCTGCTCACACCTCCCCACCTGGACACACCCACCTTCAGCCCCAACACCAGCCACGCCACCCGCACATCTGTCCTCCCAATCCCCCCCCCCCCCCTCGTCGCTGCCAGCCAACACAGCTACCCGACAACCACCGGTATCCCTCATACACTACTTCAAGCCCTCACTGCAACAGCTTGTGCATCGACGATATAAAGTGCGAGAAGGTTGTGTGCAATACGTCCCGCTGATTTCTCGATACAACACACACACACACACACACACACACACACACACTTTAAGATTCTTTTGAAGCTGTTCCACCTTTTTGCAATGTCACCTTCATCTAACAAAGTTTTTTTTTTTAATGCTAAGCTTCCCAGCACAGAAATGGTCGTTAAAGTTGGGTGCCTAAGGAGTCCCTACATCAATTTATCTAAATTTACGACAACTGACCCACCCTAATATCTAAAAAAAAAAAAAACGTTAGATAAACATTATTATCAACTAAATGCAATTGCTTGCATTATGTTGCCAATAAAATCAGTAATTTTGTAGGAACACATTTCCTCGTCCCTCCAACCTTCTGCTGATGGGAGAAAAACCTACACACCTGAAACTATCAAACACTGTTAATAATCTCCCCCTGTGTAAAAAAAACGATAGAAATGAAGTAATAAACAAAAACCAACAAACAAAATTGGCCGAAGAGATTAAAGCACTGTGATAACAAGACTCTTAGTCATAACTATGGAAGATCAAATGCAAATTCGGATGTCAAGCATCGCTCACCTCTTACTGGAGCTATAATATATATTCAGTATTTATGTAATTAAATCGACTTTGTTTTTATCGGCAGATAAAACGTGAGCGAGCCTATCAAAAAGACGCTGAGTCATATTATCTCTACAAGTGAGTGACACACTCCTCCCCCCCCCCCCACACCTCCAAATGGTCACCGTTACCTTAACTTTAGTAAACAATTGTTATTAATGTTTCATCTTCTCACGTGTATGTCAGCGTCCTCACCTCCCCACAACAACACTGGTACAGACTCTGAACAAGTTAACATGAAAAGAGCAGGATATTTTTTTTTTGCGATTAATACATTTCTATTGATATCTGTGAGGCGTGCCCAGAGGTACAGTATCTGTGAGGCGTGCCCAGAGGTACAGTATCTGTGAGGTGTGCTCAGAGGTACAGTAACTGTGAGGTGTGCTCAGAGGTACAGTATCTGTGAGGTATGCTCAGAGGTACAGTATCTGTGGGGTGTGCTCAGAGGTACAGTATCTGTGGGGTGTGCTCAGAGGTACAGTATCTGTGAGGCGTGCCCAGAGGTACAGTATCTGTGAGGTGTGCTCAGAGGTACAGTAACTGTGAGGTGTGCTCAGAGGTACAGTATCTGTGAGGTGTGCTCAGAGGTACAGTATCTGTGAGGTGTGCCCAGAGGTACAGTATCTGTGAGGCGTGCCCAGAGGTACAGTATCTGTGAGGTGTGCCCAGAGGTACAGTATCTGTGAGGTGTGCCCAGAGGTACAGTCTGTGAGGCGTGACCAGAGGTACAGTATCTGTGAGGTGTGCCCAGAGGTACAGTCTGTGAGGCGTGCCCAGAGGTACAGTATCTGTGAGGTGTGCCCAGAGGTACAGTATCTGTGAGGCGTGCCCAGAGGTACAGTCTGTGAGGCGTGTGATACCTGCTATAATGGGACAAATACATCTTACAATAGTATTAATGTAATCATAGACCCGTTCTTATCTGACTGTACCGACTTTACGAGCTGAAAATTTCAAGTTAATATGTTTCTTCCATGTACAAATCTATCAATCACTTGCTTGACAATAATTAAATAATTATTTCCAGTTCCGGAATAATCAGAGATACAACTTAAGGCGCCCAGAGCTACTAAGACCACCCCCCTTGCGCTCCTCTCAGTCCCAGACCTCCATAAAATATCACGGTGTGAAGGTGTGGAACAACTTACCCCCACCCATCCGAGCAAAGACTACGCTCCCTTCCTTTAAATCATCTCTTAAAAAATATCTATTGTTTAAGTATTAATATTTCTTGTAATACCTACTATATTTACAGTACCTGCATTTATTGTACCATCAAAACCGTTTTATCGTATATTTTCATGTAAATAGATAAGAAATTACCACTGCAATAAATATATTTGCCAACTAGGCATAAATCTGACAGCTCTGTCCTCTTGTTCAACCTTAATACAATCCATGTTGTACTGCTTCCCTATTATATTTATGTTTTTCAATTCCACTGTAATTTATGTACTATTCCAGATGATACTAAATGCTACATAATACTTCCTCGAGATAAATGTATAGTATATATCAGGTGCCTACAGCAGAGCTCAGGTTCTCAACTGGCTCAGCCATGTTAATATTGTTATTACTATCCACTCTGTATCTGTGTTTTTCTGGCTCTATAAACTGTTTCAATTCAATTCAACACCGAATTGTTTTACTCTCCCATCAGACTTATTGACCAAAATGTAAATTCGGAACATTTCGTATTTCTTGTAAAGGTCTGCAACTCTTATTTGTCTTATGGAAATCAAATGTCTTCTTCCTACTCGAATTGACATTTCTCAACGTTTTCACCACTATAGCAAGAATTTTTACAAACATTAAATTACTTTTTCCAAGATATTTCCCCAATTGGCAAAAACTTCAGTTATCAAAAACATCTTCCCTTCTCTTCCTAGATCATTTGTTTACGATACATTTGCCAATTTTCTAAAACAAATACAGTTTCATTTTAAGTCGAAGAAATTTCAACAAAATTATAAAGATCTATCAGTTGATTTTGAGCCGATAGGACCACATTTGGGCATTTGACAGAAAACCAAATATTTTACCCGGCACACACACACACTTATCCCACTGCACACCACACATAATAACACTGATAGATACATTAGGCATACAGTAAAAAAAATACATAAAACATTTAATAGGGCGTTATTTTGGGGACCTGATTACTGTACGTGATTGGTCGCCTCAACTTGACTAAGAGAGTGTGGAAACTGTCCGTATAATGATGCGTTTAAACCATTCACAATATTGATATAAAATTGAACACGAAGCTGATGAAATGATATACGATAGAAATAATTTGAAAAATCTATTAAAAAAATGTATATTAACATGTGAAGTTAAAAACTATTGTGGGTAATTAGTGAGAAAAATGCTTTCAACACTTGAGATAATGCTGCAAGACTGATGGTATTAATATGTCTGGAGGCAATAATAGTAACTAGTTCACTAAAACATGATAGACACAGACATATATTATCGCGATAACACCAAATAATATTACACTCATTACTACTTCATAAATGTGACATTATTTATGTATCACAATGAAAAATAACTCCGTGTTGAGCGAGACAGACAGAGATTGTGAGTGAAAGGACTTGACATGTATCTCTACTGGTTATTTAACGTCTAATCTGATTCACTGATCCAGACGATTAGTCTGAAACATTAATCTGAATCACAAGTCTATAACTAGTCTAAGTAAGTCCTAACAAATCGTTTGAACCGGATTTCCGAGCCACTAGTTTGAAACCCCCATTAGAAACACTAGTTCAAATCACTAGAGTATATGTTGAGCCCAAAGATCAAAAAACAACCACAACGCGTTGTGGTTGTTTGGAAAATAATCAGAAAGCCAAATTTTGCTATAGGTTAGAATAAGTTTGTTTGGGTTAATTTGCGTTTGCGTTAGATTAGGTTTGGTTAGATTTAATTTGGTTTGGTTCATTTATTTTAGGTTTGGATAGATTAGGTTATGTTGGATCAGGTTTGGTAAGGCTAGGTTACATTAGGTTTGGGTAAAACCCAAGACGCAAAATTTCGCTTTCTGGTTATTTTGAAAACGTCCACAAAGCGTTTTGGTTGTTTTTCGGTTTTTAAGCCTAACATATACACCAAAACAATTTTCTCAAAGTGATTTTCAGGAGGGACAATTACCCATAAACCTTCCCTCACTGTATTCGTGACAGAACGAGCGATAAAGTAAACAAATTTCTGAACTTATATAAACATGTTTCAAGTGTTTGCTGGGCTTGTAATAAATGCAGGCCACTTGTGACCACTCACTGTAGGAATGTTATATTTACCATGAACTTGATTGCAATATTTTCCGAAGCTACCATGACACACCACTATCAAAAGTAGGTTAACGTTATAAGCTCACAACCATGTGTATCACACACACACACACACACACACACACACACACACACACACACACAGTTTTCGTCTTCATTCTGGACATTTTCCTCGTGAAGAGAGAGTGTGTGAGGTCCTCCAGAACTTTCAATCTCGCGGCCTTTTTCCTTTATTGCATTCCCAGCGGTTGCAATAGACACGTTGCAATGGTCTTGACGACTTTAAGATGGGCACATTGAGGGGTCACAAGTCCGCAAGGCCAATATGATTAAATATTCATCAGTTTTCCCACTGACGACGATGGTATGCAGACTTCAGCATAATGCGCAGATGATCTCCAACACAACCTAGTTTCTCAGAGCTCGTGCAATAATGTTTTCCTCAGTAACTAAAGATGTGGGAACTCACCCTTCACTAAAGATGGTTCCTCAAAATAACACATAATGACGATGTGAGAATGTAATAAATCTGTTTCATTCAAGCAATAAGGCAATGACTGTTGCAGAGATAGCTTCTAAATTGCAATGAGACGCTACAGCACATGTACTGTATGTGTTGTTCCGTCCCTGTTTAGGGTTAAAAAAAATGACGAACGAATCTTTTGAGTATCCAGGTACACACATCTCGTCGAACCTGGATCAGAAACACATCAAGGGTTTCAATTCTACGCAGATGCCAGATGTATAAGCAGAAACTGTTTGTTGATACGTTTCGACGACATTCAGTTGTTGTCGTTTTAGGTGAAATACGGCTTAATGGCGTATCCTCCTAACGAAATCAGTTTAGGGTAATAGAGGTGAGCCTTAAGGCGGATTTTTAATGAATTACTTGCGACGAATTTTGAAAGAGACTAATTGCAAATTCGTCCTCTTATAAGACGTAATCAATGTGCCCGACCTTAAACGAACCAAGTTTAAATATTCTCATATTATAAAAAATGGGAAAAATCATTGACGCAGGAGCCAGTTTTTGAACAACTTTCCGCTTCATCGAAATTGTAGACCCTTAACCCGCGACTCTCCCTCCAGCCCGAACCCATTTCTCTAAAAGAATTCGCAATATGTAATCTATTTATTTCGTGTGTTGGGGTTAAATATAGAGCAAAATTTCCGCCCCCCCCCCCTTGTTATATCGAGCTGGTGTTTCAACTTCACTGACCATAAAACAAAAAAACAAAAAAGAGAAAATGAAATGAAGAAAAATGACACTAAATGAAATATAACAAAATGGTACAGTATTAACGAAAGCAGAGGGAGGATGACAACATCTGAGTTTGGTGAAGTTACGATTTGTGTGAAAATATACAAACCAAAATAGAAGTAAACAAATGCACTCCATTAGTATTTATATTACACCAAATTATATAGAGTGACATTAAATAAATGTTTAGGGAAGAATTTATTGCTCACTGGATTTTTTTTTTTTTTACATTTACTAACAAAGCT
>CAUDMG010000447.1:672500-886835 GCA_958450375.1 Homarus gammarus
TTGGTCTAACAGAGGAGGGCGGGAAGGAAGGTGACAAGGAGGGAAGATAACAGAGAGGGAAAGAAGGAGGGAGGGAGAGAAGGTGACATGGAGGGGAGATAAGGAGACTAGGTGACAGTGAGGGAAGGAGGGAAGGTCACAGAGAGGGAGGGAGGGTGACAGAGAGGGAGGGGAGAGAAGGTGACAGAGAGGGTGGGAAGGAAAGTGATAGAGGGGGAGGGAGGGAGGGAGGGAGGGAGGGAGGGAGGGAAGGTAACAGATGGAAGGAGGGAGGGTGACAGAGAGAGAGGGAGGGAGGTGACAGAGAGGGTGGGAAGGAAAGTGACAGGGAGGGAGGGAAGGTAACAGATGGAAGGAGGGAGGGTGACAGAGAGGGAGGGGAGAGAAGGTGACAGAGAGGGTGGGAAGGAAAGTGATAGAGGGGGGGAGGGAGGGGGGAGGTACAGATGAAGGAGGAGGTGACAGAGAGAGGGGGAGGGAGGCACGATGCGGGAGGGAGGGTGACAGAGAGGGAGGGAGGGAGGGAAGGCAACAGATGGAGGGAGGGAGGGTGACAGAGAGGGAGGGAGGGAAGGTGACAGAGAGAGGAGGGGAGGTGACAGAGAGGGAGGGGAGGGAGGTGACAGAGAGGGAGGGAGGGAGGGAGGGAAGGTGACAGAGAGGGAGGGAAGGGAGGTGACAGAGAGGGAGGGAGGGAGGGAAGGTAACAGAGAGGGAGGGAGGGAGGGAAAGTGACAAAGTGGGATGGAGAAGCAGAAGGAAAGAGGGAGGGAGGAGAGGTAATAGATAAAGAGATAGGGAGAGACGTGTTATGGTGTGAGTGAGTGAGAGAAGAGAGGGGTGCAGGCGTTTCGACTGAGGCCTCTGGCGTGTTGGGAAGGAAAATAAAAGGGGTGGACGATTTTCCACTTATGAAGAACACATCATCTTTATCTACTAAACTGTTGCCTGTGGTCGTATCCTCCAGTACGTCTCCTTTGCGCATTTCTCAGCTTGAATCGGTAAATGTGTGATAGTGATATTTTAGCTCATCACAAACCTAAAGCCTCGTAGGACAGTTTAATTCATTACAAAGTTATTGTTAAATTCTCTGTCTGTCTGTCTTAACTGCTGATCCATTTTCAGGTCACTTTACATACATACACCATCATGTATCATTTGTATGCCGAGTTGGTTCCTCTCTGGCCCACCAACGAGGCTATGGGTTGGCACCTGCCTCATTTTTACCAGTTCATGATCAGCCTTACCCAGTGACTCCTATTTGGCTGTATCATCTGTATACATGTGCGTGTGTGCGTGTGTATCAGTTACACAAGCGTTTCCTTCCTTAGGTTCGCTCTGACAGCAGAGAAAGGCTTATATTACGGCATTAATTAATTATATTTTGTGGAGCTTGATAAAAAAAACATTTATTTATAGCCAAGTGACACCACCAAGCATATAGTATCACCTGGTCAGGTTCTGTTTTATGTCACTTGACCAATATTTTTATAAGATTATATAGACTTTCATCTGAAATTCTTTATTATTAGACATAACGAGGTAGTGGGTAGTAGGCGGCTATCAAACAGGGAGGTACTACCGCCTGGAAAGATATTGGAGGCATAATGTGTTGTCTAATGGTAGACCCTGCTGCCTTATGGCATCACAAAAATTGTGACCAAGTCCCAGGTTGGTGACCTGACTTTCTGCCTCAATTGCTTCTTTTACTGTCGACAGTACAACATACATATTAAATGTCGTTTCTCACTCAATTAATTTTTTATTATTGTATTATTATGGATATTATTTTTATTATTATTACTATCATTTTATTTATTATAATATTAATTTTTTTTAATTATTATGATTATATTTTCGCCCCCCCCCCCCCCCCCAGGCCTTGATGTGGATCAGTAACCTGTGCCTGGGTGGGCTAATCCATCCCCGTAAAAAAAAATAAAAAAAATAAATAAAAAAATCCTGCAACTGAGAACGTAGGAGACGGACGCTACCGAAGGAGCGTGTGAAATTTACTTTTCTTAGGGAGGAATTTACTATTTGTTCAATGTAAGGCTAAATATCGTGTATCTTAGTAAATTAGACACAGCAGAATGAATAATCATTCCTAATATCAGAGAAAAGGAAAATTGTCTTTTATGAAGAACTGAGAGTATTTTTGTATTATAGTAATTACTCTTGTGTTCGTAAAATTTATGTTCTTTTCTAAGTGAGGAAAACGTAATTTTATGATATACGGTCAGTATTAATACCCTCGTCTCCGGGGTTCTCCTGTCTGCTGAATAAAATCGTCTGACGTTATCTAGGTAACATATTAAAGCAGCGTCCCCGTAGTGAAGGGACTAATACCCTGAGCGCGTTGTAATTTGTAAGTGGAGGACACCGCCTTGATTTATTAATATCTTGATATGAGTTATGAAGCGCTCGGCACCGCTCCACAAAAGGGGGTGACTGACAGCTTGACATAAAGACGCAAATTATATGTATATAATAATTATAATCGCTGTCACTTAACGAGCATCCACCTATCCACCTCAGCGAGGATAGACGACCGAGTGCTCTACTGTGTGTATCCTCGAACAATGACAAATTATCTAACAACCACCAGAACAAATGTGGTCTTGTTTACAGTAAATATTGGAGTGGAGAAAAGCACAAATGGTTCTTCAGCCAAGTAAACAAAGAAGGAAGTTATTTCAGTCCATGGATGACTTTCACTACAACATCCCACCCCCCCCCCCTCTAGCTCACTTTATAATAATTATTCCCAACTCAAATCTATCACAATTGAACAAATACTCATAATCATGGGTAGAATTTTACCCAAATGTATAATTAACTAGTCTCTCTTATTTACATGATTTACTAATTTTGAAGAGAGAGAACTTACGTGTAATTGAAGCAAATATTGACCTCTTCATGACGGACACGAAATCGTCAATGAATGTTTAACTTACACTAATAACGTGAAGAAATACCATCCATATTTAGAGCATATTTGTCATCATTATTTATTATTGTTTTTCTTTGACTTCTATACCAACTACATCTTTAAACCATTGTATCTCGAACCTACATAGTACATCCCCACATATTTGATCTTTATTCTACAGTCAAATCAAAGTTCGGGACAGGTGTGTATGGACAGGTATAATGACGGGATAATTCTATAAGGGCAAGGTGTAAAGGCAAATGTGAAAGCTGGACAATTCTGTATAGGCAGGTGTGAAGGGTGGAACAGGTGTGTCTAGGTCAGGTGTGAAGGGAAACAGGCATGTACAGGCAGGTGGAATGGTGGAACAGTTGTGTACAGGTTAGTGTTAAGGTGGAACAGGTGTGTTACAGGTCAGGTGTGAAGGTGGAACAGGTGTGTTACAGGTCAGATGTGAAGAAGAAACAGGTGTGTACAGGTCAGGTGTGAAGGAGAAACAGGTATGTACAGGTCAGGTGTGAAGGTGAAACAGGTGTGTAAAGAACAAGTGTGAAGAGTGAAACAAGTGTCTACAGGTCAGGTGTGAAGGGTGGAACAGGTGTGTCTAGGTCAGGTGTGAAGGGTGGAACAGGAGTGTACAGGTCAGGTGTGAAGGGTGGGGAGTATACAGGACAGGTGTGAAGGGTGGAACAGGTGTATACAGGTCAGGTGTGAAGGGCGGAACGGGAGTGTACAGGTCAGGTGTGAAGGGTGGAACAGGTGTATACAGGTCAGGTGTGAAGGGCGGAACGGGAGTGTACAGGTCAGGTGTGAAGGGTGGAACAGGTGTATACAGGTCAGTTGTGAAGGGTGGAACAGGTGGTTTACAGGTTAGTATTAAGGTGGAGCAGGTATGTACAGGTCAGGTGTGAAGGGTGGAACAGGTGTGTACAGGTTAGTTGTGAAGGGTGGAACAGGTGTGTACAGGTTAGTATTAAGGTGGAGCAGGTATGTACAGGTCAGGTGTGAAGGGTGGAACAGGTGTGTACAGGTTAGTATAAAGGTGGAGCAGGTATGTACAGGTCAGTTGTGAAGGGTGGAACAGGTGGTTTACAGGTTAGTATTAAGGTGGAGCAGGTATGTACAGGTCAGGTGTGAAGGGTGGAACAGGTGTGTACAGGTCAGGTGTGAAGGGTGGAACAGGTGTGTACAGGTCAGGTGTGAAGGGTGGAACAGGTGGTTTACAGGTTAGTATTAAGGTGGAGCAGGTATGTACAGGTCAGGTGTGAAGGGTGGAACAGGTGTGTACAGGTTAGTATTAAGGTAGAGCAGGTATGTACAGGTCAGGTGTGAAGGGCGGAACAGGTGTGTACAGGTATAGGTAGAGCGTATGTAAGGTCAGTGTGAGGCGACGGTGTACAGGTCAGGTAGTGACAGGTGTACAAGTGGTGTGAAGGCAGTGTACTGAAGGGTGGAACAGGTGTGTACAGGTCAGGTGTGAAGGGTGGAACAGGTGTGTGCAGGTCAGGTGTGAAGGGTGGAACAGGTGTATACAGGTCAGGTGTGAAGGGTGGAACAAGTGGGTATAGGTTAGTATTAAGGTGGAGCAGGTATGTACAGGTCAGGTATGTACAGGTTAGGTGTAAAGGGTGGAACAGGTGTGTACAGGTCAGATGTGAATGGTGGAACAGGTGTGTACATGGCAGGTGTGAAGGGTGGAACAGGTGTGTACAGGTCAGGTGTGAAGGTGGAACAAGTGTGTACAGGTCAGTTGTGAAGAAGGAACATATGTGTACAGATCTGGTGTGAAAGGTGGAACAGGTATATACAAGCCAGGTGTGAATGGTGGAACAGGTAAGTACAGGCCAGATGTCAAGGGTGGAACAGGTGAGTACAGGTCAGGTGTGAAGGGTGGAACAGGTGTGTACGTGGCAGGTGTGAAGGGTGGAACAGGTGTGTATATGTCAGGTGTGAAGGTGGAACAGGTGTGTACAGGTCAGGTGTGAAGAAGGAACAAATGTGTACAGGTCAGGTGTGATAGGTGGAGCAGGTGTGTACATTGCAGGTGTGAAGGATGGAACAGGTGTGTACAGGTCAGGTGTGAAGGTGGAACAGGTGTGTACAGGTCAGGTGTGAAGAAGGCACATATGTATACAGGTCAGGTGTGAAAGGTGGAACAGGTGTGTACAGATCACGTGTGACGGTGGAAAAGGTGTGTACAGACCAGGTGTGAAGGGTGAAACTGGTATGTACAGAACAGGTGTAAAGGGTGGAACAGGTGTGTACAAGTCAGGTGTGAAGGGTGGAACAGGTGTGTATGGGCAGGTGCGTGGGTGAGGGTGTTGGCCCGGGTTTACTCACAGTAGGAAGAGAGTAACGCTCACCTTTAACCGTCTGCTCAACCAAAACCAACATGCTATGCCAATTCCTTCTCGCTTCACCCTCCTCCCACATGCTATGCCACATTATACTTCATTTGTATACATGGCCGCATTATGCTTAATTTTTATACATGGCCAAAGTATACTTCATTTTTATACATGGCCACAACCCGACAATACACTTCAGACATGCTAAGGTATTTCCCTTCTCGTAATTGTATGCATGGTGGTAGGTGAAGTAACTACAGTGAGTGAGTGAGTGAATGAATAGACCGCCCTATGTTGTCTCGGCACAGTCGTTTCCGGTCATAATCACGTAACTAACTAACCTCGTCTCGCCACAACGGAGTTACTCTATTCATAGCTTACACTAAATCGCAGTTTTATGTTTTAACACAATTGACATTTATATAAAACCTTAAAGTCAAGAATGGTTTAAGATATAAGAGATTAAGGCATGATAGGTTTAAGTTAAAAGTAAAACGTAAATGTGGAAGGTAAAGTGAATTAAAAACATGATCAACACAACCACCTACGTAACGCTTAATAAATATATAGTCGTCTAGCAAGTTTTAAGACAAGCGAGGTTTACGAGGTCAGGGGTTATAAGGTCAAGGTTTATAAAGGTCAGGGTTTACGAGATCATGGTTTATAAAAGTCGGGGTTTGTAAAGTCAGGCTTATGAGGTCATGGTTTATAAAAGCCAGGGTTTGTAAGGTCAGGGTTTACATGATCAGGGTTTACGAGGTCAGGGTTTACGAGGTCATGGTTTATAAAGGTCAGGGTTTACAAGGTCATGGTTTATAAAGTTCAGGGTTTACATGGTCAGAGTTTACGAGGTCAGGGTTATAAGGTCAAGGTTTATAAATTATAAAGGTCAGGGCTTACGAGGTCATGGTTTATAAAGGTCAAGGTCAGGATTTACGAGGTCATGGTTTATAAAAGTCAGGATTTGTAAATTACAAGGTCGGGGTTTATAAAGGTCAAGGTTTACAAGGTCAGGGTTTACAGGGTCAGGGTTTACAAGGTCAGGGTTTACTAGGTCAGGGTTTACTAGATCAGGGTTTACAAGGTCAGGGTTTACAAGGTCAGGGTTTACAAGGTCAGGGTTTATAAAGATCAGGGTTTACAAAGTCAGGGTTTACAAGGTCAAGGTTTACGAGGTCAGGGTTTAAAACATGATATGTTTAAGAAGAGTTTGAATTTGTACATTAAAGTTGTATGCCACTGTATATTCAAGACATAAAATAAGGTTCTTAACTATGACACGTGTGTCAAGTCATCATAAAACACGAGAGGTTCAATGCACAAGACATGAGAGGTTCAATTCATCATAATACACGAGAGGTTCAAGTTCTCATAAAACACAAGAGGTTCAAGTCATTATAAAACACGAGAGGTTCAAGTCATCATAAAACACGAGAGGTTCAAGTCACCATACAACACGAGAGCTTCAAGACATCATAAAACAAGAGAGGTTCAATACATAAGACACGAGGGGTTCAAGTCAACATAAAACACGAGAGGTTCAATACATAAGACATGATAGGTTCAAGACATCATAAAACACAAGAGGTTCAAGACATAAAACACGAGAGATCAGAGGCAAGACGTTACAGGTTTAAGTCACCCCGGTAGCCATTAACCTTCAAGACCCTGGCGCCGGCTGCACAATTTGCTCCGACATATTCCAGTGAGTCACGGCGGCCACCTACTGCATCTGTCATCTTGGTCTGGCAGATACTGAGAACCGGCCCTCCCCCCCACCCCATTTGTGAACCCTTGAATATGGAATTTGCCAGAGATGCGTTTATTTGTTTGTTTTAATAAGACCTTCTCTGCTTTTTGTATCGTTCTATCCAGTGAGATACGATTAAGGGCATCTGTAAACTCTGGTTGAAGTATGTCACGTGGGTGTGTCTCAAATAGTTAGTAAAATCTTAGCAGCTGTTTGAAGTAAACAAACATTTAAGTGAATAAAATTCGTTTTTACTGCAATTGCTTCACCTCATTTAAATTATTAATTTATTAAACGTATGACACTGAGCGCTTGAAGATGTCTTCTGTTAGTTGCTTTTTTACATCGGAATATTATATAATGTAAAGTGGATTATACAACGCAGTGTTTAATTCATGAAACGTTTAAGATGAAGCAAGCTTAAGCCATGCAGGCTTTTTTTATCTTAAATGAGAAATACCTACTGAGTGAATTTCTGAGCTTCAGAAAATAAAATTCATCCTATCTAATTCTATGTTACAGCCCATGAGATGAACTCTAAGCTTTATTAACACTCAGATGAAAGACTCCTCTTCTAGGGAATACAGGATACGCCACTGAAGACGTGACAAGTTAAACACTTTATTGGTTTATTATTCTAATCTAGGATTGGAGAACTTCGCAGGTTAAGGAATTTACGAGTTGAATAGTTTAACTTCAGCCTCAATCTGTCTACACCCCATCACTCGTCGGTTTTCCAGTTCACTAACCTATCATAGAAAACGATCATATGAAAAGAGATAGAATACTATTACATATATATACATATATATATATATATATATATATATATATATGCAAGTAAATCACTGTAGGTGCGCGTGATCTAGGTATATGCTGATAACCACCAGGAAAGAAGAAAACACGCTTGGGAACTTCGTGTTTTCTTCTTTCCTGGTGGTTATCAGCACATATATATATATATATATATATATATATATATATATAATATATATATATATATATATAATATATATATATATATATATATATATATATATATATATATATATGCTGATAACCACAAGGAAAGAAGAAAACACGAAGTTCCCAAGCGCTTTCGTGTAATTCACATTTTCAGGGGTGAGTACAGACTAAAGAGAAGTACAAAACAAGGTGTATATATACAGAGGAGGGTGAGACCAGGTCCACAATGGTCAGGTATTAGGTAATGACCCTATTTATCTTTAAATAGCACCGCAACGGTCGGTAGTCAGGTCAGAGGGTAAGGTGACCCAACCTTCTCACCTGGTTACAAATCTTCTTAATTACAAAATTGTCCAGTTTGTACATGCCATTACTCAAATTCATGTTGAATGCTTCGGTATGTTTAATGAGACTAGATTCTATGATGTTCCTACTATCAGTCAATGCAATGCTTGTTATCCCTCAAATGAACAAACAGAGCATTGGATTCCTGGCCTGTCCTAACACTATATTTATGTTGATTAAGTCTAGTTACAGGCCATATATATATATATATATATATATATATATATATATATATATATATATATATATATATATATATATATATATATATATATATATATATATGATTTTCATGGTGTTTTTTGTCGCCGATAATATAATTTATCCCAGAGGGAGTGAGGGACATTTTTATTTGGTGAGACGTTGCAGTATTAAGAGTCGTGATCCAGATCGTGAACACATCTGAAAGCTCTTTGACATGATTATTCAAATAAGCACCCTCTGAATACTATGAATTACAATTTGAATGACACCTGGTCTCTAGTTGGTCAAATAGGGGCGAGAGACCCAGAAATTTCAAAAGGTGGGTTTACAGCTAATTCCTATTTGCTCATATATATATATATATGTATATATATATATATATATATATATATATATATATATATATATATATATATATATATATATATATATGCTGATAACCACCAGGAAAGAAAAACACGAGTTCCCAAGCGCTTTCGTGTAATTCACATCTTCAGGGTGAGTACAGACTAGTCTGTACTCACCCTGAAGATGTGAATTACACGAAAGCGCTTGGAACTTCGTGTTTCTTCTTCCTGGTGGTTATCAGCATATACCTAGATCACGCGCACCTACAGTGATTTACTTGCATATATATATATATATATATATATATATATATATATATATATATATATATATATATATATATATATATATATATTATGATCTTATGCTGTGAACCGTACAAACATCTCTTTATTCTATTTTTCTATTATTCATTTATTTGTTTATTAATACACCAGGCTGGCACTCCAGTACTCGTCCGTATGTATGCTTGGTCACGCGTCCTCATGCAAATGACGGAGTTGTGTATACACACTCACCGCCATACACACTACCTCAAATAACATAAATTTTCAGAGTATTATGCACCAATAGACAATTTTGGCTTAGAGGCGTGCGCCGTCATAGGCTAACCCGCAGGAGGATTATTTGCTTGGGAGGGAGTTAATTAAAAGCGAATCTGTTTTAGGAGAGACATGAAGAATCAGTATTTGACATGTGTTAGCAAGAAATTCAGCAACTGTGGCTTAAGACCATAGAAGAGGAATTGAGATAGAAAGATGTGAGATAAAAGAGCAAACACCAAAGGTGAAATATGTTCAAGAAATGTAGTGACATACGGAACACTTGGTTATAATCAAAACACTAATAAAACGGACGCCCACGCACGCCTACGCCCACGATAGTCAGCCGTTAAGATGGGAACTTGAAAATTGGCCTGTGGAGCCCTGTGTGGTTGCGGTGCCTGTCAAGCGACAATTGCCCCAATTCGCTACCCCCTTCAATGGTAACCAGATGCCTATACCAAGTGCCATGAAGACGACTCCGTCCATAGAATTGACTTGACTACACCCATATTGTCAACTAGCCAATCAATGGAAAAAAGTGCCTAAAAAATCTTTGAAAGATGGACTGATTGGGCACTCAGAATATACTCTCTACAGCTAAGAGATATATGATGTTAGATCTACGTGGTGTGGTGTGGTGGGTGTGGTGTGGTGTGGTGGGGCATCTCCTGTGGGCCAACGACAACAGTACTGGGCGCGGTAAGGTTGATGGATGTCTCTCTGTAATTGTACGGGTGTATAGTGACTTCCTCCCCCACGGTATATCTAGTTAGAAATAGGAATAAGACATAAGACGTCTTTTGTTGAATAAATTTAATTAGTTAGATATCTCTTCACATTTTCCCCTCACTAATATAATAATAATAATGAGTCCCCAGTAAGAGATGGATGAGTACAAGTACCATTAGTGATAATAGATAAAGAAAGAAACAAGTGAATCCCCTTTAATTAAACTAAAGTGCCTGCACATGAGCACATAAAGTAATTGAAAACACACCTACAGTATAACACTGCAGAAAGAAAAACGAAGATTTTGTCGTTTGATTTTTTTATGTTAATAAGAAAAATTATAGATCGAGAAACTGTAACGCTTAGCAGTTAATAAATTCTCCTCTTAGGCAATGCAACTCAGCATTTTTCCAACACTTCGTCTGGAGGAAGATGATAAACAACTTTTCAGTGAAGCTAGTTTGTTATCGCTTCTGATTAACAACCACTCCTCTAATAAATATTCCCATTTCCATGTTAATACTCGCTCTCCCTTTAAACCCATACAAATACATGGCACTATACTGTGCAGTACATAACACTGTATACCATTTGCATGTATTCGGTTTGGTCCGATACACCTTCCTCCAGTTAAACCCAACGCCCGTTCACCTTACTGAATTTGGTATTAAGAGTAATTTTGTCCTTATATTTCTCTGCCTGTCTGTTTGTCCATTATTACACCATCACAATTCTTACGATCTTAGATAAAAACAGTTTAACACATAGTCCGTGCTATTCTTATATATATATATATATATTATATATATATATATATATATATATATATATATATATATATATATATATATATATAACGAAGAGGAGAACCAGGGAAAACATAAACATCTTGACTAAGTTGGGTTTCTTTAATTACTAACGTTTCGGAAAAATCATTTTCCATCATCAGAGCCTAGAAAACAAAAAGTTTTGAAAAGTTTTAAAACTACAGGCGATATACAATAAAAACATAACAGTATACGAAAATTTACCTTCGATAAAATTTAAAAAAGAGCAATCCAATTTAAAACCGACAAAAATGACGAGAGGCCTACGTACAAAGCTAAAGTCAGGATAAAAAAGTGTGAAATAAAAATATACAGGGGGTATTACCTTTTTATTCCTGATTTTAGCATTTATAGACGAATGCCTTAACATTACTAAGAAATCTTTTTATAGAATCGATCCCAAGCCCACCCATGACCATAAAACTCTCTTAGTATTACCATTTCACCCAAAAAAATTCTCAAATTCCTTTACAGCTAAAAATCTGGAACGTGAATGTGGCATTTAAAAACGCAGGCACTGTAAAACAAATGTAAATCAAGAACTCACCCAACAATGCAGGTGGCTGCATTTACAATGTTCCTTGCAAGGAATGTAATATTTTACTTAGGCCAGACAGGTAAAGATCTTGTAACTAGACTTAAACAACATAAATATAGTGTTAGGACAGGCCAGGAATCCAATGCTCTGTTTGTTCATTTGAGGGATAATAAGCATTGAATTGACTGGAATAATGCCTCCTCAATGTTACTGTGTAATTCAATTGACAGTAGGAACATTATAGAATCCAGTCTCATTAAACTTACCGAATCCGTTAACATGAATTTGAGTAATGGTATGTACAAACTGGATAATTTCGTAATTAAAAAGATTTTTAACCAGGTGAGAAGGTTGGGTCATCTTATGCTCTGACCTGACTACGGACTTATTAGTAGGGTCACTGCCTAGTGACCGGACCATTGTGGACACTCACTGTCCCCTAGGGACTTGATCTCACTCTCCTCTACTGTATATATATGCCTTGATATATATTTCTCCTTAGTCTGTACTCACCCCTGAAGGTGTGAATTACACGAAAGCGCTTGGGAACTTCGTGTTTTCTTCTTTCCTTGTGGTTATTAGCATATGCCTGGATCACGCACACCCACAGTGATTTACTTGCATATATATATATATATATATAAGTCGCCCCTCTACAGTAGTTTCTCGCAAAATAACATGCACGAAAACGTCTCCAGACTTCACCCCAAAATTCACTTCGCCGTAATTCATTCGTTTGCTAACCATTATCAATTTAAGGTAACCAAACGATGACGTAGTAATGCTTAGGTCTGTCACTAGTTTTGCGCGTTAAAAAGCAGTAATACTTGATTAAAGCATCATGCAAACTAAAAATAAAATAAATGACTATTTTCTACAAATTTGTGTTTTCATTTTGCCGACATTTTTCGCCCCTCTCTGTCTGTCCACAACGTCCAACCAACACTATATTTTATTTTTAAGTTTTACTTATCTTATCACCACTTATCAGCTAACTAACCGTTCGGGCGGTTGGTGTGTTTTTTGTTACTCTGCTATTTCCTTTATTATCTATTGTTAGTACAGGCGGAAACCAGATTACTGCATAGTACTCAGGTTGTAACTGGGATGCGTTCAGTTGCCCGCTACTTAGGTACAGTCACCCAAAAAAATCCTGTCGTGAACCACGATTCATACTCGTGAACCCGAAGCAGTAAACACTGATACATTATTCTGTCCATAAATGCTTCGGATTCAAGAGTCTGAATCTCGGGGTTCATGGTTCGCGACAGGACTTTTTTGGGTGACTATACCTTAAGAAGAAATAGTAGCGTGTTATTGTGGGAACTGAACGTTTTGTAACGTCATCACGCACTAAATACATTATACTTTATCCTCTTAGCCACTGATCGGCTCAACAGCTTGGGTAGTCGGTCGCGTGACCCACGTCTTTGTTATGCGCTGTTGGTAAGTACTGGGCATGCACTGTCTCCTGAATGTATCTGAATCTGCCCCATTGTTAGTCAAGTCTAGTCTTGAAAGAGCTCACATTCGATGCTATCACAACACTATGGCTAGTTGTTCCAAGAGTTCACAATTCTCACTCCGAAAAAGTTTGCCCTCAATTTTCTAGACTTGTAGCCAGGGCCGGATTCAAGAGTGGGCAAAGTGGGCAGCTGCCCAGGGGCCTCCACATGTGCGGTAGTAGCTATATCAGGGCTGGTCGACTTGAAACCACATGAATGACCAGTCATGTCTCACTTTTGTGTGTGTGTTGGGAATTTGTACACTATCAATAAATATACAGTTAATTAAAAATTTCTCAATGTTCTAATTTCCTCAATATAACTGCATATGGCTTCAAAATTCTCCAAAGAAGTGTTCAAATTTCAAAATTTCCCGGGGGGCTTACAGCGCCCCCCGGAACGCCCAGATGTTTAGGCTTGCTTCACTCGCCACCCCACCCTCTTGGGTAGTTATAATGAGGGGGGGCCTACACAAAGAGGCTGCCCATGGGCCTCCACAGGTCTAAATCCGGCATTGCTTGTAGCTTTTTCAACCTTGAGCTGTGGCACCTTGTTGGGTAGGCGTCCGCCAGCTCCAGGTATGGACACACAACTAACTTAGTGCCCTCCGAGATATTTATAAACTTCAATTAGGTCACTCCTGGCTTTCTCGTCTGTAGAATAAGCTAAGCAGTTGTGGGCGTTCTAGTCTCTCTGGATAACTGAGGTGCCGTAATACAGGCACCATCTGGTGGGCCTTTGGACATTTTCAAACAACTGAAAATACCCAAAAGGAAGGCCACCAGACTAGGTGGCTGCTATGGTTGCTCCGGTTGGGTTCTTTGCAGCACAAGCTACCCTAAACTACAGACACCTTAATGTAGAGTTCCTCCTCCAGTCACCATCTTTCTTCTTCATAAACATCTCGGGCTCTCTCGACATTATGGAGTTACCCACCTCAGTGAGCCGCAATGGTACAGAAACTTCGATTCGCCGACTACGCTGCCGTTCAGTTGAAAAAGTATAGTCCCGGTATACTTCGAACACTACGAGTCGCGCAACTGGGCTGCATTTAGCATGATCACATTCACAATGGTTAATTCATCCTTCTCACATCTGTTCATTACTCAAACCTAGGACACGGTTGAAATATAAGCGCGTTACCGCTGTACACATGTATCACCATAACAAACGCTCACTGTTTTGTACACAAATGTTTCCAATGACAAGATGAACAACCCTACCTACCTAACTTGAATAAAATATATTACATCATTGTTAAAAAAAAAGCTTAGTTTCATCTTATTTAGTATAATTCAAGATTATAATTAACAAACGCTAAAAGTGTTCCTTTCTATGGAGACGTTTCTGGGAAGCGTTTGTTTACAACAAATCAACACAAAAATAGCGTGAGCGAACGTGGCGATTTGAAGTCCATTTCCTTTTTCGTTTTTAGAAATAAATTACGCAAAACTGAATGAAAAAAGTGATATTATCATTAATTGCTATTTCCTCCTGGTAATAAATAAGTTGTCTTCAAAGCAATTTTGTAGAAAGTAGTTTAAGTGCACACGCGTCGTAAAGTATTAGAAAATAAATAAAATAGCGGTCCGACTAATTACCCAAATATAGCCGGAATGAAGTCAAATAATGGTTCTACATGAATAAATCGGACTGCTAATCACTTCTCGACTAGTATTTGGTGTCAGAAAGTCACAAAAAATGGAAAACTTACTTTAATCTGAGTTAATAGATCGCGTGCATGTACCGACGGAGCGAGGAATTACCAAAATGTAGCCGCAATGAAGCGTAATTCGGGCTGTGAATCACTTCTCGATTATTATTTGGTGTCATAAAGTAAAAAAAATTGGTAAACTTAATTTAATCTGAGTTGTGTTGTGTTAGGTTAGGTTAGGCTAGATCAGGTTAGGTTAGGTACATGCACTTGATCTATTAACTCAGATTAAAGTAAGTTTTCCAATTTTTTGTAACTTCGTGACGCCAAATACTAGTCGAGAAGTGATTAGCAGTCTGATTTATTCATCTAGGACCATTATTTGACTTCATTGCGACTACATTTGGGTAATTCCTCGCTCCGTCGGTACATGCACGCGATCTATTAACTCAGATTAAATAAGTTTTCCAATTTTTTGTGACTTTCTGACACCAAATACTAGTCGAGAAGTGATTTGCAGTCCGATTTATTCATCTAGGACCATTATTTGACTTCATTCCGGCTATATTTGGCTACATTTGGGTAATTAGTCGGACCCCAAAATAGGAATACCATACTGTATGTCAAATAATCTTGAACTTACCTGTGATGATGACATATAGTAGTTTTGATATATGTAGTAAGTGTATTTTTCACTTAATGTATCACTTTTTCTTTTACTAAAAAAGATTCACTTTGTTCACTTATTTTACACTTTGAGAGAAAAGGCGGCGTCACACTAGCACTTCTTAATTTTACACGTACTTTTATCCTCTTCACCACTGGTCGGCTCATTAGCAGCTTGGGCCATCGCTTTTCTATGTTACACACTGTTGGCAAGTACTTGGCACGCCCTGGCACCTGAATTTATCTGAACCTACTCCAGTCATGGCCAATTCTGGTTTTGAAAGAGTTCACACTCGGTGCCGTCACAACACTCTCCAGCATATTGCCCTTGAAGTTCACAATTGTCACACTAAAGTTCTTGCGTCAAGACGGATTCACACTTGCACTTTTTGTGTCAATACGACGCCACACTTGCACTTTCGGCGTTTTTTTTTATTAATTACCTTTTCTAGAGCGTAACCTTACGCGTCAATTTCTGATGATGAGGATAATAATATAAAATACAATATCGAGGAAGGGAAAATAACTTATTTACATTAGGCGCGTCAAGGTTCGCAGCTGCGAACGCGAAATGACTAGTGCGCTCGTTCTTGTGTGTGTGGAAAAGGGCGCACTGATTCTATGTGTGTGTGTGTGTGTGTGTGTGTAAAAGGGCGCACTGATTCTATGTGTGTGTGTGTCTGTGTGTATGTGTAAAAGGGCGCACTGATTCGTGTGTGTGTGTGCCATATGACATCACAAAAATTGCTACCAAGTCCCAGGTTGCTAATCTGACTTTCTGCCTCATTTACACACAATTATTATTATTATTATTATTATTAGTATTAGTAGTAGTAGTAGTTGTAGTATTAATATTAGTATTTATTATTATTATTTTTTATCATTATTATTATTATTATTATTATTATTATTATTATTATTATTATTATTATTATTACATTTTCGCCCCCAGGCCCCGATGTGGGTCAGTGACCTGTGCCCGCGTAGGCTAATCCCCTTAAAAAAAAAATCTGAGGCCAGTACATTCTTAGTACATGCATTTTCCAAGTTCGCAACTTCCCAGTAGTGCATACCAGAGACGTGACGTGATAGACGGCCCAAGCGGCTAACGGGCTCAGTGGCAAAGATGATAATAGTAAAGTAATGGAAAGATCCTCTTTGAAGCCTCATCATAGTCAATTATTTTTTAGCTAATTAATTCCGTCCAAAGGGCGGCAAACTCGCCAGAAACATGGGGCCTGTCACAACGTAAGAAGATTCCAAGAGAATCATCATTTAGTTAGTGAACAAATTTTTCTCTTTTTGGACATTATATTATTATTAGTACGCTTCAACAAATATGATATTTAAGCGCGTAAACAAAAGTTAGTAGTTACACTAGTCTATCAACAATTAAAGTTAATGAGAATGTTTCAAACAGACGGATAACTTCCATTTATGGTAGCTGTTAAAAGTAAGAAACTGGAAGACGACCGACCTGCTCGCTGTATGTTCCTGGGCGCCGAGCGTATATGACCTAACTATTTAAATGCAAGGCCCCAAGTTTTCATATTATAAGTCGGTTTCTCTATTCTGTTTAAGTCATTCTAATGGAATAATATACGTATTTAACTTCCATATAAAAATTAGAATTACGTTATATACCTCTATTGATCAGGAACTATAGTTCAGCTTCCATTGTCAACAGTCAACACTCAACAGCTCCACGTGAAGCTTGTGATTGTGAAGAGTACTACACTACTACTGTTTTAATAACAGGTACAGACTGTTTATTCTGTTTGTTGAATATATTAAATGTGTTTGAGAAACAATACCCACATATCTTATTCGCATGAATTGGGTATCTTGTGGGGAGTCTCATGTAGCGTCCTGCGCCGTTCTTATGGGTCTATCTATGCCATTACCTTTTTTTAAAATATACGCAGGGGCGGATCCAGGAATATCAAAAGAAGGGGTCCAAGAAGTTATGGGTAGGGAAACCTGGCGACCACAGCGAGCTCACCCAGCTGGGGGTGGGGGCTATGGGAGGATGCTGTATGCCCTCGCAGGAAATTTTTTAAAATCTGACCAATATCATGGGCATTTTTAGGCCATTTTGAAGCCATGTGCACTTGATATTAAGAGATATTCTGAGGTCAATAAGAATTACTTTTTTCTGTACAAAAATGCCTGAGTACAATACTACATTAAAGAAAAAGTATTGGAATTTTTTGATGAAAAGGGAGGGTCCGGACCCCTAGGATCTCCCTGGATCCGTCCCTGCTACATGTTGTACAGAGTAAGATGCAAAGAAAGTTTGCTATTCGTCTTTCACTCATTCCCCTTCTAGTGTTTCTGACTACCATAAATATATTTTTTAATTTCGAATCGATATTTAAGAGTAATGTTTAAACAATTCTAAGACTTTTCTTCTATAGCATTTCTTTCGCTCGTAATAACTTTCAGAGAAAGTCACCGAAAAAATGGGGTTTTGGGTGGGGGAAAATCACAAAAAAGTAGTGATAGAAATCCAAAGCCCAACCTAACTTAACCTAGCTTAACCTTAACCTAGCCTAACCTAATGTCCAAAGAACAACTGCGCATGTGTCAGACAAGCACATGCGGAATGTGCATAGTAACCAAAAAAGGAACACACAGGAGCTCTCTGAGACAGTGGTAACAATAACAGGAACTTAAAAAATACTAAGATTGTCCAATATTTATTGCCATTTTCTCTATATTTGTTAGTGATTCCCATCCATGGCCTCTACCTAATCTATACACAATATCCTGCAGGACAAGTCAATTTCTTTGGATAATTATTTGTTTTTTACCCATTTGTCATATTTGACATAAGATGTTCATTTCTTGTGCAAATGAGTATTATTTTTATTTCTAGAAAATCGACATAACCTTACCTAACTTCCTAGCCATATTAAACTGAAGGTACTTGTTTTGCTGTAAACAAACAGCAGACAAAAACATGTGCCGACAATGGGAGATAGCTATTGTTTGAGGGTAAATATATTAAAAACTAAGCCCCGGATCGATGTGATGCTCACTGTATGCCTATGAGCCGTTCGGTACAGGTGACTGCACTCAGCCCCCCCCCAAAAAAATTGCACTATACCATAGTAAGTTAGGTAAGGTTGGGTAGGCTTGTTTGGTTAGGTTGGTGAGGTCTTCTAATAATGCTCTTGCTGCTTGTTTTTTATATCAACTAAGGTTAAGTTAGGTTTAATTTAGAAATAACCACTTTTTAACACATTTGCACAAACTATGAGTGTCCACTATAAAACAGTGAAATTGCGGCATTTTTACAATTGTTTTCTATGAAAAATCAGCAACGGGTCAGTTATCAATAATTACCTGGCAACAAGTGAAATGGGTATTACCTGTACTATCGTTTTGGTCATCCAGCGACTTTTGGGGTTTTAAGTTTTGGAATCAATAGTTTAGACAATTCTAAGACATTTATTTTTTACTTTATTTATTTTTTTATTACTGTATGTACATTTAAAAATTTAATTTAAGCTTGCACAATAATAATAACTACAGTAGATTATTTTGTGGCAGCCAAGACCAGGTGCAAAAACTGAACAGAAAATGAATGAATAATCGAACATAAAACTTCGGGAATTGGTGAATAATGTTAAAATATTTCTAACTCGGTTAATTAGGATTTTTTGGTAATTTGAGTGACTCAGAGCCTTGTTTTTGTCGAATTAATAAAGGTATACTCGTAGTGTACTAAGAAGATCTTTTGCACATACGTACCTTGTACTAATCTTTAGCAAAGGACACAGTATGTTGTTGTTGTTGTTAATGTACAAGACTGCCTATATTGCATTTAAGACCTTTTCATTTCCACTGACTTCACATAATTATTCATTATGTTTACTGTAATCACCTATTTTCCAAAACTGTTAAAAAATTTTTTATCTTTCCCTGGCCTTAATGTGCAAGACAGTCACATTTACAAGGAGGTCCGATCTTCCATTCATCCACATTTTTTCCACTCTTTGCACTCACATAGGATTCCCCCAGATTCCTTTACTTCTTTGCCACTTCCTTTTTCCACTGCAATGTGTCATGTACCCGTACACACTTCCTTGCATGCTCTCAACCTTCCTCCACACTTCTGCTGTGATTTGCAACTGCTAACTACACAGAAAAAATGTAAAATCTCTCACGTTGGTGCCTGATAATAGCAAGAATGTGGGAAAAATCAACTTTGGTTCTGCCTCCCAAGGCCACATACACCCTAGCATTCTGGGCTCTCATTGGCTGAACAAGTGATGCCACAGCTTTGCACGCCTATGATTGTTCATGCTCTCTAGTGAATGTGCCAGTATTTCGCTGCGACTGCAACCTACATACACCTCGTGTAAACTGCACAAAATGTTGAAAATCCTATGGTTTTTAAATAAGTTTTGTCCTTGTTTCAAAGATGTATCTCTCTTCCCAGCCTAGCTAACATTACAGAGAATTGTCTGGGCCAAATGTTGGGACAAGAATCTCATTTCGCCATGGTTGGTTGATATGTCAGTATTCCACCGAGCTCCTCGTAAAGTTATATGTGCAAAACACTTTCTACTTCTTAGCTACAGTATTTATTTCTATGAACTTATACTGTATATTATTTCCACTATTTTTATGCTAAATAGTAGTGTAATTTAGTGAAAAAGACTTCACAGTTTTTTTTTTATAATTAGTTATGTGACAGTAACATATTCGATGAGTGCACATCGGTTCTGCATGCATAGTACCAAATCTACTCTCACTATTTACCAACCTTAAGTGATATACTGTACTGATTATTTAAAGAAGTGAGTACTTCCCTTAAAATGTCTCAAAACAAACACAAAAATAATGGTAATGCACTAGTGCTAAAAAGAAAACAAAATGCATATTATAAAAAATGGAAATTCTAAAAAAAACTTGATAGGAAAATTCCGTGGCCAAATATTCTGTAATCCTGGGTACTCAAATATACCCTATAAGGTGTGCATTTAGATGTTAGGGAATGATATGTTAAGTTTTTAACGTATTGTTTTATATGTATGCAGGGGAAAAGGGAAATCCACCATTAATCTTGATAATGTAGTGAGTGTTCCTTCAGTGAAATTTATAATACAGTATACTGTATACTTATTGAGAGTTCCTTCAATGAATATTATGACATATTGAGAGTTCCTTCAGTGAAGGTTATTAATGGTTTGTAAAATCTGACCCAAACAGACTAAATGTGTGTATATTTCAGCAGACTAGAAGGGATAATTAACTTTATCATCTGTGTCAGTGAATATTTGTATACAGTACAGGTAGTTTATTGGAGTGTTTTTTATCTATATATATGAATTTATTTTCAGAAAGATTTGAACAATGGGGGTTAGAACAAGGAGAAATAACCGAAAGAAGTATCGGTATCGTGCAAATTCAAATAGAAAAGAAAAAAAAATGGACCGGAAAATCAACCCACACATTGAATGGTAAGTTGCTTTTGCTTGGATTCTAAAATTGTTTCTATGTAAATTTGATATTAAACTGGTTTGCACAACTGTTCCTCATTGCTAATTTAAATAAATGAGTTTGGGAAACAAGATTGAATGATTTTTCTTCATTCTCTCTCAATTCTCACATATCCCAAATATCTGAAAGTCATATCTGCCAACATCAAGATTGCACTAACGATAAAGTTGCTTTTGTGACATAAATTAAAAAATACAGTATTGTAGTTAGGTAATTTTAGACAGTTAGAAAAGGTTCTTGTGGGGTGGGGAGTAAAATTTGGGTTTCCGTCTTATGGAAATGTTTTTATTCTGCTTTCAATTTATAAAAAATTATCAAAATATGGAGAGTTAAAACTAAAACTTTAGCTACAGTATGTGTATTATTACAACAAAGAACCAAGGACGATGTAAAAGGCAAAATATTTATTCAGGTAAAAGTATTGTCATAATGATTACAGTACAATTCCACCAGGCTCTGATTTGATAGGTCCCATGCAGGCCTAAACCCTCATGAAGTGAAAAATATCATCCATGGCAGCTGTTCCAGTCATGTTGGCCATCAGCTGTGTTATTGGGAGTCCAGTCAATCACAAGCCAGCCCATGTTACCTAGCTTGGCTCACTGCAGAATTAGGCAAACTACACACATACACATTATTATATCATTATGTCTAAATCAAATGTAAGTCTGTATATTTTCAGCCACCGGCTGCAACTCTATTAATAAACCGTTTATTATTATTATTACACACACACACACACACATACACACATACAGAGCAAGAGAGAGAAAGATAGAAAGAGAAACTAATTCCCAGGGAAGTGAGATACAGTATTCATATCAGCCCACCTCTCTCTTATCTCTTATCCCATCCTTTAAAATTTTACACACAAACACAAGGTTCCAGTATAATAATGAATAATATGTAATTTCTACAGAAAACATACTTCAGTGATGACTTCTAGTTTGTTAGATTTCTGGGTATTGAGGTGAATTCTCTTCTCCCCGGAAAAAACATACTGTACATCTATAGAATTTTTCCAGGCATTGGTGAATGTTTCTGCATCAGACAAAAAGCACCGTTGGCACAGTCTTAACTGCAGTCAGACAGACACAGAGTGGTATTTATTCATGCAAACACTACTCTTAACATACAGTATATTCTAAATAAACAAAATATACTACAGTACAGTATACTGTGCACTATACTGTACTCACCAGTACATGCTGTCATCATAAGTTTGTGTTACAGGCAGGCCAAATGGTGATATGATTTCCTGTACCATATACAGATGTCCCTCGGTTAACGAAATTTCGGTTAACGAATTACCTTCCATAAGAATCTTCAATTTGGTTAACGAACAAAAATTCGGTTAACGAAATTCATACGAAAACCTGTCAACATGTTTTGACTTGCTCACCAGCTGGAAGATTAGTCCGCCAATACAGTAATCGGTTCTAGGGCTTATATTCGTTTTCATTGGAGTAAATATCAAGAAGGTTGTGTTATTCAATATTTTTCCAAGTTTTATATTAAAATTATTAGTCGTTTTAACACTTATTTAACATAATTGCAGTACAGGGAACTAGTTTTTGGTGCGCCCATCAGCTTGTGGGTCTCTTGAACACGGAGTATTTTTACGTTTTTACAGTACAATTATTGGTCATTCTGAAATTTATTTAACATATTAACAATATATAGTGCAGTGCAGTGTTGATTTAAAGAAAATAATCTTGAATTACACCTAGTGAACTTTAAATTTTATTGGTGAAATGACGGCATCAAGCATGGGGTGATTTCTCTTCCATCCCCACTTCCTTCTCTTGTCCCTTCTCCTCCACCCCCACTTCTTATTCCCATCATCATCATCAACCAGGAGCCTACTACATACACACCTCAAAGTAAGTGTACTTTACTGCATTTTTTTTTTTATACTTTGTATGTACTTTTCGGTGAGCTGGAACCAATTACCCAATATCCCATTGAAACAATGGATTCGTCGATTGTTTTATACTTAGTCTGTATGTACAGTACCCAAATATGATGTACTGTACAATATAAATACAGTATAGTATTAAAAGCATCTAATATAATATTAAAGTAACCATTATAAAAGTTCCTGAGGAATGTTAAATTTCTAGCATGCCTAAACACATCAGACACCTCTCACACGACTTCATACTATAGTGCGTTTTTTCTCAAGAATTACAGCTGATTGGCGGTTTCAAACCTGTCCGATTTTGTCCTGAAGTAATGATGTATTTTTAAATGAGTTTATTCATATTCGTTGGGGTGACCGTTTCTGACGAGAAAGATATTTAGTTAAATTATATAAAGATACATACATTCATTATTTCAAACGTAAGTACGTAGGAAGTTTATGAGAAGTTTTATACATGAATTAACTGTTAAACTCTGGTAGAAAATTCACGTTTTTGGAGGATGCATTTAATATATGCTTATTTTTACCAACAATAAGGCATATTAAGACAAATTACATATCAGTAATACTACATTTTACAAAAACTAACATTTTAAAAGATTTAAATCACATTGAAATATATACAACACGGCCGTCAGCAGAGGCAGGAAATGCGACTGCGAACAACTTCATATTTCCTGCACTGATCTGTTGTCTAAGTGCAAACATAGCCAAATTGAGTCATCATGCGACACAGATCAGCTGGGCAGTCACCAGCTGACTCCAAGGGGGGGGGGGGGGTGGTGTGCGTGCGTGCTTGCCTCGCAAGCGAACGGACCTGGGTTCGAACCCTGGGCAGGGTGAAACTATGGGCAAGTTTCTTTACGCCATTCGCTTTTGTCTACCCAAAAGTAATTAGGGACCTGGATGTTAATCGATTTATGGATCATATTCCAGGGTAATGGTTAGCCACTGCAGTTGGCGATTTGTCCGGTCTTCTCGGACTACAGTATTCCTTGACACTGGGTCATGCAGCTCGTTAACTTAGGGTGTGGTTGTTGTGTTGGCGACAGCTTCTACTTCTTAGTCATATTCACGCCTAGGTGGCCCTTGGGCCGGCCATCCTCGTTACACAAGGGGCAACCATTATTATTATTCTGTGATGCCACGTTTTGGGGAGGAGCTGAGTGGGTGGAGACTGCCAACTGGCAAGTCAAGGTGTAGTTACAGCTCAGTGCTCACTGCCTCCACACATATGTTCACTTCCCACCCATGCACTTCGGTTTTCTTACTTTTTAGTTATAGATTACTGGGTATATTTTCTTTATTTTTAAGCCACATTCGACGATTGTAAGTTTTACTATTTTGCTCTGTACAGGTATTAGAGAAAATGGTTTTACTAGGGTAGACTAATATCCTGAGTGATTTACATTCCATGGGAAGTATGTGTTTTCATGTTTATTTACATACTCAGACTCGAATGATACAGTACATAGAAAAACAATTATTTTTTAAAATTTATTACTTTTTATTACAATAAACTTACTCCATATAAATATCAACACCATCTCTGAAACATTTATCATTTCTAATCTAAAATATTATGACAAATATGAAAATCCTGGTAGCAATGGTACCATACCCTAATTTTTCCATAAGGTTTTAAATTCAATACAGTGGTCCCTCGGTTAACGAGCACAATTCGTTCCAGAAGGTTGCTCGTTAACCGAAACTATTGTTTCAATGGGTTTATGGGTAATTGGTTCCAACTCACCGAAAATTACCTACAAACGAAAAATAAATGCAGTCAAGTACACTTACTTTGAGGTGTGCATGTAGAAGGCTCTTGGATGATGATGATGGGAATTAGAATGGGGGTGGAGGAGAAGGGAGAAGAGAAGGCATTGGGGTGGAAGAAAGGTCACCCAATGCCGCCATTTCACCCATAAAATTTTAGTTCACTTGCTGTAATTCAAGATTATTTTCTTTAAATCAACACTGCACTGCACTATATATTATCAATATGTAAAATATATTTCAAAATGACCAATAATTTGACTGGAAACACAGAAAAAAAGTGTTTATGTTGAAGAGTCTCAAACAAGATGTTCCTTCCTCTGAACCTGTAAACAAACTGACGCCAAGCTTGGTGTGTTGAGTGGCTGTTTGGCGCACATAAAACTAGTTTCCTGCACTTCAATTATGTTCAGTACTTGTTAAAATGACTAAAAAATTTAATATAAAACTTTTAAAATGATTGAATAGTATAACCTTCTTGATAATTACTAAAATGGTAAGGAATTTAAGCCCTAGAACCGATTACTGTATTGGCGGATTAATATGACAGCTAGTGAGCAAGCGAAAACATGTTGAGGGGCTCTCGTAAGGAATTCGTTAATCGAGGGATTGCTCGTTAACCGAAGTGAAGAATCTTATGGAAGGTAATTCGTTAACCGAGGGATCACTGTATTCGCAAATTCATGATTCACAACGATTTCCAAGAATGTAACCCTCGCGAATATGGGGGATAAGTGTATACGTGTACTGTACTTAGAGTCTTAAGAGTTATTTTAGAAAGTTTCTTGGAAACATAATGGAAGTCAGTGAGTAATTAGGTTTTGAGTAATGTAATTTTGAGTTTTGGACAACATATCAGGAATGTAACCCTGCTGTCTGTTGGCACCTGTACCCAGAAGGGTGGTGTGTCTGACTGATTGGTTATTAAGTAGTTTCACACATCAAATTACTTTTATTTTCTTGACAGATTGCACCAAAATGCACATTATTATATATGTGTGCATATTGCTGGGGCCCCTATTAAGCCTTTGTGCCTATGTCCTTTGTTTTATGCTTGTTTCTGTTACATCATTGTTTACTGGCTATTATCTCTAAAAGGTACAGATTTGTTTCAGTGTACAAGTGAGGAAGGCTTGGGACAAAAAAAAACCAGCCCCAGCAAACCTGGCTGACATGGGACTTGTCTACCATCTGGAGAGGGCTGTACCCGTGGAGAGTAAGGTGAGGTGTAGTGTGTCACTGATGCAGACTTAACCATTATTCCTTATGCAGTTACAATTCATGGTTAAAGATATACAGTACTGTATATATCAGTATGAGTAGCAATTGATATTCTTAACTACCCAACTGTATTAAAATAGAATCAGCACAATAGTATATGTCTCAGTAATCTGTCACCATTATGCAGGCAGTAAATTAGCAGTATAATTATAATATCTCCATTAGCCGGAAACGCTCAAACCTGGAACTCTTCGATAGCCAGAATTTAAATTTTCTCTGAAAATCGTTCCCAAGCTGGAAAATTCCAGCTTTGGGAACGATTTTCCAGAAAATTCTAAGAAAATTGTCCCAATTTCTGGGTTTCTGAGATGAAAATCAGGTGCATTTTCCGAAAATTCTGAGAGAAATTTTTCCAGTGTGTACCCGGAAATTCCAGAAAATTCTGGGGATGGGGGTTATTTTTCCAGATTCGACAGATGATGTAATGGACAATTTCTGGAACTTCCGAGAACATTTTTCCGTTACCTAGAATATTTCAGGGATGAGAGATTTTTCCCGGCTTTGAGAGAGTCATCTTATTACCCAGAAATCTCTCATTCCCGGAAGTGAGCTGCACCAATTGTTCCGGCTAACGGAGATATCACTATCACTGTGCATTATTTGAATATAAGGCTGTATTCCGTTCATTTGAAAGAAGTTGTGTGTCTTTTTATTTTTAATAAGATACAGTATCTCCTTTTCTTTTTTTTATATATCTTAATGGATCTTGACCAAACATGTAAAACAAATACCCCTGTACTGGATGTCAGGGGTTAATGAACAAGACCACATTTAATGGATATTGAAATGCTTGTGTACACAATAAATGCATAAGGAGTTCTTCACCTCTTTCATTTTTTGGGGGGTCTGCCACTTGCTGTTATCTGTATCCTGTTGATGCTTCACCTCATGAAGTGTCGCTGCAACCTAGAGAGTCTGACTTATTACCAAGGTATATAAGAGTTTCCATTTCCCATTTTCCATGTGGTGTTGGAGCTTGAGATGGAACTGGCAATAGAACTTTATTGCTATCCTTATCATCTCTTAGGCCACTCAGATCCCATCAACCCCTTCCTTCCTTCCTCACATCATGATAGTCAGCCTTAGGTAGTTGTGCATGAGACAGGTTGGCTCATGGGGTGACTTGTGAGTATTGTATTGGCTGTGGGCAGTGACACAAATTTCCTCTCTAGATGAAAGTGTCACCCGGGTGTTATTTCATGGCCTTGAGCTGAAACCTTGCTTTTGTTTTATTCCCTAGGCATTAAGGTCCACAAGTAACATGGTCAGCTACAGTACATAACAGTACACTAACTGTATGAACACATTAGCTACTGCTAATATCCCTTGGGTTTTCTGTAAGTACAATTTAACACAATCTTAATTTTTTCCTTTTGATTTACAGACACAAAATGAAGAGACATCTGAAATGCCACCAAGAAAAAGAATAAAAAGAGGAAAAGAGGAGAAACCAACAGAAGTGGTAAGCAAAGTTGTTTATGTATTGATTGTGTAATAGCATTTTGTTTGACATTAAAATTTTACTAAAGATGCTGCTGGGGGCTTTGTTACAGAGGAGGAACAGATGCATTAGTTTGTTGATGTTTTTATTATTATTAAATTTTGTGCATACGCATATCTTAGATATACTTTTTTTTTTTTAATGGGAATTAGCCCACCCGGGTACAGGTCACTGACCCACATCGGGGCCTGGGGGACGAAAATGTAATAATAATAATAATAATTCAGGTAAGTAAATTTATAATAAAAAATACAAAAATATAATTAAAATATTAATGATAATAATAATAAAAATAACAACACTGCAATAATAATAATAATAATAATAATAATAATAATAATAATAGTAATAATGTTATAATAATTATAAAGAAATACAAAAATTAAAAAAAGATCAAGAGTGAGAAACAATATATGTATGTTGTGTTATCAAAGTAAGAGAATCAATTGAGACCCTGCAATTGTGTGCAAATGAGACACAAAGTCAGATCAGCAACCTGGAACTTGGTCACAATTTTTATTATTTATTATTATTATTATTATTATTATTATTATTATTACAATTTTTTTGCTGCCATAAGACAGCAGGGTCTACCATAGACAACACATAATGCTCCCAATATCTTCCCAGTCTGTAGTACCTCCCTGTTTGATAGCTGCTTACTACCTCCTACCTACATACGTACAGGGTGATCCCCAATTATGATGCACCGATGTATGAGAACTAGAAATTACAAAAAAGAAATTGTACCAAGCTTGGTGTACTGTGTGTATATATATATATATATATATATATATATATATATATATATATATATATATATCCATATATATATATATTTTTTTTTTTTTTTTTTTCCCAATATCAGAGACTGCCTATGAAGTATAAAACACTGATTTTTTTTTTACTTCTAATATGAAACCAAAACCGTCTTCCTCACTTTCTAGCTCAAAAAATTTCCCAGGCCAGAATTGTGCAATACTGTACAGGACATACCATTAGATGTGAAAAATTACGAGGTTGCCAATGATGCAAGCAGATTTTTGCTGACTAATACTTTAATGTAAATTATGAAAAACTAAAGAAAGAAAGGTAAAAGCGCAAACATTTTTTGTTTCTTTTTTCGTACATATGCTATACTGTAACTATTATCAATTGTATTGTAATGTGTAGTTTTTTTAATAGATTGGTATTTCTGGTCTTCCTATAGAATGTATGGTTTGGTAGTAGTAATTGAATTTACCAAAAAATAAGATATGGGAGTAACTTTCCTTGTTCCCCCTACTGCATACATAATTGTAAATCTTATATAAACCTCAATGACTGTGTGGGTGTGAACTGTATTGGATCTTTAGTGGATTGATATGGATGTTTAGTGGATACGATGTGGAGATAATGTGGATGTTTAGTGGATATGATGTGATCTGTGTGATACACAGTCAAGGTCAAGTAAGTTGCATCCATCATTGGTCTCATTGTATTTGCACATCATCATAACTTTAAATTCAGTTTTAATATATTGATTACCTGACTTTTTTCACAATTCATTAAATTATTTTTACATGCTAAACTAATTATTTATTATTATTATAATTCATAATTAGTAATACTGTCTGTCTAAACAATCCATTGGCATCCATCCATAACATCTTGAGAGTAACCGGCATTTATTGATGGGGGGGGGGGGGATAGTTTTTCATCAGCAAGACGTCTTTCTTTATTTGATCTTTATTTAGTAAACCTTTTAAAACTTATTTAATGAAACATACAGTAATGAAAGCCATATCATCTCCACTAAACACCCACATTATATCCACTAAACATCCACATCATCTCCACTAAACATCCACATCATCTTCATTATACATCCACATCATATCCACTAAACATTTACATCATCTTCATTACACATCCACATCATCTCCACTAAACATTTACATCATCTTCATTACACATCCACATCATCTCCACTATACTACATTTCCACATCCTCTCATTACAGAACCTGTAATGCACGTGTTTCAATTCTTGGTTTAAACTGAAATATGCCTAACTAGATAAGTTTCCAGACACACTATTGACAACCATCCACTGACATGACACATATGTTCACCTTTTGTAGAGAGTAAACACAATGTTCTTTTTTTTCTTCTCATTTTATAGTCTTATATGATATTTGTTTTATTTCTAGATCACATTAGAGTGATGAAATTATTTTCCAACAACTTATATTTTTTATTATTTTTTATTTATTTATTTATTTTTTTTACATGTAACAATGGCAACATACAAAGCCATCACACAGGACACAACTGACTGATGACATGTGTTATGTTTTGAGTTGTGCACTGTTCCGATTGACTGAAATCCAAACAAACAACAATGGCCATGCATTCTTGATGGATTCCATTAGCTTTCTTTGTTTATTATTATTATTTTTCCAACTTAGGTCAGACTGGGACTCATTCTTGTATCTCAGATATAATAGAAATTGACATAAACTATTTACTTTAAATCACACAAGATGAATTCATACAGCTGCTGTATGATGTTTTTGTCTTGTGTTCTCAAACTATAATTTATATAACCAAAAAATCTAATATTGTGACAATTTATCTGGATTAAAAATACCACACTTTTTCATGTACTGCATACCCCCAAAAAATTTGGTATTGGACGAATTTTTTGGGTTCATTTTACTGTATAATACTAAAATGCTCCCTATAACTGAACTGGCTGCTCACCAATTATTTCGGTACAGAGAGGTAATACTGTATAGTACGGTATATACAGTATTGTATGCTGTATTATTGTAAATAAGTACGGTAAGTATATTTCACTGTTTTATTAATGTTTTTCACCGTTCTATGTGTATTTAAAGAAAAACATAATGAAATACCATATATGGTTATGTTTATAGGTGACAAATATTCAAACATACAATACTATGGCTGCTAATACTATTTGTGGGGATCTGTAGAACCTAACCCCTGTAAATAGCAAGAGTCAACTGTATTCGTAAATTATATAAATTATGTACAATAGTAGTGTAGAGTTGTAAGAGAATGTGTGCAACAGTCAACTGCTGTGATTGGCTGGTGAGACTGGGGGTGTCCGGGCAGGAATGGTGAGTGGCATATGAAAATTTTGCACCTCTTTGTTTAATGACATTAATTTCTCCACTGGTTTTAAGGCCCTAAATGCCTTGCAGTGTTTTCAACATTTGAAGTTAGCCTACAGAGAAATTACAGTGCTGTGGAATTTTCAATTCCTCATGAATCTCCTTAGCCTTATCACAAAGCATTTGTCGAGAAATTGCAGTTCTTTCTTATTCATATAGCATTTCATCCAGGCATTTGCTTATACAATACATTGTCCTTGCTCCGGTGTTTGCAAAATTTCTGCGCATGAAAACTCATTTCTATCACTTAAAGATATTGATCTCATGATCAATTTGAGATAGTCATAGTCTTAAGAAATCATGACAGACATACACTAATACTGACCTAAATTGCTATAATTGGTGCTGCACATTTACTTTATTGTAAACATTATTAATACAGATACTTTAGGCAATTGTTCTTTTAGTAACAATTACTGTATTAAACATTTCTTAAATGTGATCACCTGAGGATTAGGCCCTAGCTTAATTCTGCTTAAGTTTAGCCATCCTAATGCTAACCTGACTTAATGTAACAGCTTAACCTTACCTAGACTGATCCCCCCCCCTCTCAGAGCATTAATCATCAGGTGAAATAAGCTGGGAGAGAGGGGGGAGGGTGGCTGCTCTTGAGATGATCCTTCAAGTTTTAATGAAAATTATACTGAGTACACTAATAAAATGATTTATTTTTTACCTAGGTTAAACAACTAGAAGAGGCTATCAATGAGGAGTACCGCCGTAAAGGATCTGCTGGCATACGCTTGACTAATGCTCAGGTAGAATATGCTACTGCAATGCTGGACAAATATGGTGATAATTACAAGGTGAATATATTGTAGTGAATTTTTTGTTTATGGTCATAGATGCTATCAACAGTGGTTAATGGAGAAAATTTTAAGGTATATTTCTGACTGGGGATGCAGAGTCTTCCTTTAAACACTTTGATGCCTTACACCACCTTCTTTTATGTGTCATTGGTACAGTATTTTGAATATGCTTAGGGTCAAGTACTTCATCCGTCACTAACCCAGCAAAATCAGCAGACATATGTTCACTAGCCTTTAAAAATATGGCAAGTTTATGAGAATTGCTTTCACTGAAACTCCCACTCCTTATAAATTTCTGCAAAATTTCTAGCCATATGAAAATAGCAGGAGTCTCAAGTACGTATAGGTATCTCTCTAGATACGAATTGGTTATATTCGAAAGAAAAAAATTGTTGGGTGAATTTACATATCACGAGTAGATAAACATGTGGAAAAAACAGTGTTTAGTTTTCCAGTGACAAAATACCCTAATATCATACCACAAAAACACAAAATTGGTTCACAAACTAGAACAAAATTTTCCTAATTAATGATAAATAGTATATATAGTAACTACTGTACTATAATTTACTACCTAACACTGGTACATTATCTTATGGGAGAACAGTCTGGGCTTGGGGATGAGCAGGGGTAGGCTGAGTAAAGGCGGGAACGCATTATTATCATGTCATGTGAGCTCGTGCAAGCTCACGTGGCCTCAAAACCGTGAAATCGGCAGTAGGATTCACATTTGTATCACGTCACCTCACGGTATTTACAAAGCTAGGATTTTTTTTCACCAGCTTATTCATGAACACTATAATAATAGCTAATAGTATATTTAATATGCTGTAAATGTGCTTATTATTACAGAATTGAATGTTATGTTAGTCACTTAAAGTTTATAACATCATTTATTAAAATTTTCAGTGTCAATGTATTACCATTATTAAAAACAAAAACAAAAATTTGTTCACATTTTGAAATAGATGAAACCAGTCAAATACCTATGGTCTTTGTAATTAGGTGACTTCGTATTATACAGAACTTCTTGTGCTTTAACGTTTTCTATGAGTAGTTCTTCCATTGCTAGAGAAGCACTGTAAATAGAACCTCACACAATCACGCACATCACATATGTGTGCTGGAACAGAAAATGTGAGAGGTGAGCTGACAGAGAGCTCACATGATATCGCGTTATTCGCAGCCGTGACAGCAGTGTGTCTCAAGCAATGCAATAAGACACATTATTGGCCTGCACACTTCTCATGGTCACGTGAGCTCATGTGACGTGATAGCAATGTGTTCCTGTCTTAAGGGCTTTACTCGGCGAGATGAGGAGGGTTCTCCACCTCATCACTGCTGTCTGCCAAGGACACCACAGTCCTTAACATGCTTGTAAATTTTGGCTACAGTAGAAGCGGCCAGACCAAGATCTTTCCAATTCTTGGTAGGGTGATCACCACATTCATGACATTTAAGTACTGACAATTTTGTCTCAAGAGTCACAGCCTTTTGTGATTTCTTTGGTGTATTACGGGTAGCCAAATGTTCAGCAGAACGCTTGGATGCTATAATGAAAGGTACATATAACAAAAGGATGGCATGAATACACACGTATAAAAAGAGATAACTTCACATACAATGAATGGAAGGATGCGGGAGGGATAGAGGGGTGTATGATCAGTGAGCGAGGAGAATACATCTGCAAATCTCTTCCGGCTTGCCATGCCTTTCGCACAGAGGCTGCTGGGCTTGTTAGTAGTGACGCCAGCATCACTAGTATAAACATTCGCAGCTGGCGGGCCCTTTGTTTTCATGCATCTGAACAGGGAAAAGAGAAAACTTTCTGGTTTCTTACAGCATTTTTGCATCCCTATTCAACATGAGCAAGAGACCAAGTGATGGTAGTGTTGTTTCAAAAGCTAATAGAAAGTGTATAAGCTTAGCCGAGAAACTAGATGTGTTAAAACTATATGAAAAAGGTGAGAGGTCTGTGGATATTATATGGAGCAAGCAATGAACATATTTTCTGAAGTAGATCCATTAATAGAACAAAGCATTAAAATTTAAATAAATGCAAATGACCTCTGCAAAAAGATTTACAATGAGAAAGAAAGCAGCTGTACAAGGTTCTTTCGACAGCTTTTTTATTCGAAGGCCTAAACCATGAACTTCAGCTTCACCATCAAATTCAGCATCATAAGAAGCTTCAACAACTTCAGGTTCAGTAACAGTTTCAGCAACAGGTTTATGGAAAGCTACAGCTTCAGCCAGAGTTGAACCTGATGACTGTCATCTGAATAAAAACTCGCACAATATTCATTGGCTGTCCTTATGTTTTAGACTTTACCACCATTGGTGAGTAGAATTTTTGTTTTACATTCGTAAATATTATTTAAAACATATGAAAAGTAAATAAGTGTTACTTTCATATTTATATGTAGAGAAATCACGATATGTTTCCACATGTACACACTTAATGTACATACATTGGCGTTCCCAATCATCTCGCTTTATTTCTTTACCATTAGTGGTTAGCTACTTCTAGTGTTCAATTTATTAACATTAAATAACATTACTTAAAACATACATACAGGTATTAAATTGTTTGACATTAAGTTCACTACAGCTACAACCAGGGTCTTATTTTCTTCAGCTTCTTATAAGAACATAAGAATGGAGGAAACTGCAGCAGGCCTATTGGCCCATACTGGGCAGTCCCATTTAAACCCAACGCCTATTGCTCATATATCCATCCAACCTATGTTTGAAGCTATCCAGCGTATTCAAGTTAATGATGATATTTGGTAACTTGTTCCGCTCATCCACTACTCTGTTTCCAAACCAATGTTTACCTATTTCGCGCCTAAATCTAAATTTGTCTAATTTAAAACCATTGTTACGAGTTCGCTCCTGGTTGGATAGTTTGAGTACCTTTGTAATGTCCCCTTTGTTCAGCCCTGACTTCCATTTATACACTTCGATCATATCGCCTCTCACTCTACATCTCTCGAGGGAGCAAATTAAGAAGTTTTAACCATCGTCTCCTCTTGTGTGTTTTAATATTTTATATATTATTAATGAATTGTATTGTTCATTTCGAACATATAAAGATTAATTCAATCAAATGCATATTCAGTAATAAACAACAATGAATCTTTTGTACATATTCTTAAAAAGATAAATGCGCACGTATATGTGGGCGGTCCCAATCCATCTTATTTTTGTTGTTGTTTACCATTAGTGGTTAGCTACTTCTATTGTTCCATTACGTAAAACATATATATTAATTTGTTTACATTAATTTTACTACAGCTACAACCAGGGTCTTATTTTCTCATGTAGAACTATCGTCCCGAACTCCTGGCTGTATGCACAAATAAAAACAATGGAGTCCCATCTCTTGTGTGACCATATTATTAATCATTTATATTGTATAAGGTGCATTCAGAAACATTATTTAAATAATGTATTTTGCAATTTTCATTAATTGTATTGTTTTGGGAGGAAAAGAGCATAAAAAGTCACACAAAGACATGAAAAGGTCACACTTAGGAACGCATCTCATTATTATTGCTTTATTTTAATGGTAATTAATGATTCGCAATACGATGATTCACCTTACACTGCAATATTGGAGGAAACATTCCCGTCATTATTCGAGGCTTTACTGTACTGTAATCTCCTCATTATCCGGAATAATTGATGTAGAGTGGTTCCAGGTTTAAGAGATTTCTGGGTATTGAGATGAATTTTCTCATCCTTAGAATTTTTCCAGGCACTGGTGAATGTTTCTGCATCAGATTGCAGTCAGAGCTGTATTTATTTATGCAAACATTACTGTACTGTGTACACTATGCTGTACAGTACTCATTAGCAGATGCTGTAGTCTTGAGCTTATATGATGTAGACAGGCCAAAGGATGATATGATACAGGATGACCTGTCTTTGTTCTGTACCATCACCTGTAGCAGGTGTTATTAATTGTCTCTCTCCTCTTCCTACTGAAGGAGGGATTGTACACACTCTGTATATCCTTTACACACTAGCATATACTGTCCACTCTGCTATGTACAGTACTGTATGGTACATATATTACTTTCACACTTATCGAATATACAGTACAGTACAGTACTGTATGTGTAACTGCAATCACTTTATATGTATTAATGCTGGTTTAATGGTATTCTTGTCTGTTTGTATCCTGATACAGAAATGTACTGTACTGCATAACACAGATCATATGTGAAAATAGCAACAAGTGAACAAAATTATACAGTGGAAGAAGACAATGAATTAAGAGTGTCATGTTGCTTTAGTATGAGATAGACTGTGAGATACATCAACCAATCATAGGCAGACCATGCAGTCACATGACAGTAGTAGCCAATCATAGCTAAGGAGTACTCTGAGACTACCCACCCACACATTCCGCACGTGTTGGTACGTGATGCAATCTCTCGGAAATACATTCGAATGCCCAGAACTGAGAAATTTTCCACAAAATTTCTCAACTAACAGAGAGATTACTACTGTACTTAGATTCAGAGTTAGAAGAGACTGGCACTGGTCCTTTACCACTTGGTGTACTGTACAAGGAGATATAATGTTTGGTTATGTTATACAGCATATTCATATTACTCATTACTACTTGTCAGGTGAATGGGATTTGTATCGGCTTAAGTTGGTTTCCTCTCTTCCCCTCAGTTTGTTGGGTTTACTTACGTGCTGTGTTTCTTGAGCACTTGAAGTTATTAGTGCTTCTTACACTTCTTTTCTTGATGGCTTGGATATACAGAGTTACTCTAGACAGCAACTAGTATAGATTGACTCGGTTCCTCCTCCTCCTTCCAACGTGACAGCTAAGTGTTCTGGAAACTGATGTGACTCGGCTCTTTTGGTTTTCTAACAATCAAACAATAAGGGATTGTGGAGCAATCACATACTTGTGCTCTCAGTACTTCATTCTTTTCAAGGACCTTTTTACCAAGTATCTCTTTTGTTTGGTGGATCCAATTTGAAGGTGATCAATTTAACAATTTAGCTATTTGATTTTTAGATTCCCAGTCTCACGTTCATGTCCTTGGAAACTTGTTTTTTCTCCCTATAGACCTCCTTACTGTATAGAATTACCCTGTCCTGACTTAATAAGATAACACAATTTCAAGACCAGTCCTTCATATTCAATGAATGATATGAAAACATATTGAGATTGATCTGTGATGATGTTAATTCTGAATTTAATCCCGTGTGTATGGGGCTCCCTCTGTGCTGAATAAAATTGTGTGGCATTAGCCAAATAAGATACAGGGTATAAAAAGTGGCATCCCCATAGTGAAAGGGTCAATAAAAATTTATAGATCAGTAAATAGAGAATTCAAGTTACAGTATTGTTTTAGATCATTATTGTATGTATTTTCATGTAAGAAGAAAACTATAAGACTTAGAATAATTATTTTGCTATATTATACGAAATAATATTTTTTGTGAATAGTACAGTAATTATTTTGAGTAAGTATGTAATTATATAATGTGTGACAGAAACAAATATATGACTGACGATACAGTATATTTATGATGATTTATTCCTTTAATAGTTTTCTTTATAATTATTTTTCTCTTTTTTTCTCACACAGGCAATGGCAAGGGATCGTAAGAATTACTTTCAAGACACATGGAAGCAGATCAGAGCCAAGATTAACCTGTTTACCCAAAATCCAAAATATTATGCTCCATATTTAAAACAGAAAGGATTATTTAAGCCAGAGCTCTTGAAATCCCAGGAGAAATAATAAAGAATATATTTATGTACAGTATTTGTATTATTGACTTATAGTACTGTTCATCCTATTTTACAAATACTGTACTGTGTGCATCTCTAATCTTACTGATTTTTTCTGCATTCTTAATTGTGGAACCATCCCGAGCAAACTAGAGGGTACTGCACAAGGTAATTAAGTATTTAAAATCACTTAAAAATACAAGACATCACTGACCTAAATTGATCGCTGGCCACGCTAATTTCTTCACAGCTAATAAGATAGTCAACCAATTTCTCTTCTATAATGTATTTCTGATTTTCATCTGTATTGTACTTGCATTAATTCCTAAGCTTGTGTATATAACTTTGTACTGTATTAAGTTAGCTTAGTTAAATCTCCATGTTCTTTACCATACTGTCATGTCCTGTTGTGGCTTCATTACTGTACAATATAATTACCAAGATTACAAACAAGCTCTCATGATTTTAGCCTTTATGAACCACCTGAAAATTAGCCCCCCAAGTACTCACCTGGTGAATCACTTCCCTCAGCTTAACCAGCCTGAAGTTTAACCACCTCAAAACTGTCTGGGGGGGATATTGTGCATCACCCTAAATTACCTAAATTCTTCATTATTGTGCATTCAGACTCAAATATTGCCCAATGGACAACTAGTATTTACAATGCACAGTCCAGTATTCATACAGGGTATTTTGTGTTGTGACCAAATGGATTGTTATACCTTAATGTACTGTGAGCAAAAAGAGAAAGGAGAATTTAATGGATGTTGCTATAGGGGATGGTGTTAAGAAGCAGCATGCTATAACTTTTAAGGAAAAAATAAAGGAATCCCCTTCAGTATCCCTGAGAGATCTGCCCTTCGATCTCCAAGCAATAATTTGTTCTCATCTGTAATTACTCCTCAAGTTCAGTATGCAAGTTTGATACAGTAATTTATGGTAGAAAATCGAGATGTCAATACTGTACAATATTTTCACTGTAAAGGTAGCAGGAACCATTTAAGAGTCAAAATTAGCATGTGAAGTTGGTAAGAAACATGAAATTAGGGTGAAAATGTTCTTGAAAATATCAGTCATGCTGCTACTATGCCATAATTACCATAAGTTTTATGTTTATGTAATTGAGGTTACATTCCTATGGGCTATTTATATGATATTCTCACATGAATGGTACTGTACAGGATATCAAAAAAGTATCTGTCTACACTCTGTGTGAAGCATTATGAGACTACAGATGATAGATACTGTATTGGGATATGCCCATTTCTGCCATGTATAGTTTAACATAAGTAATGCAATGTGTATTTATTTTGGCATTATTAATACTGTATCATGTTTGGTTACCAAATGTACTAGGTTCAGTATGCCACAGAATCACGCATACCAACCCTTCCGGGACATCATGAGTTGCAAGTAACATTTTGAAAGTCATTGGACCCATCCTGGCAGATACTGAGATACTGAATCTCTTAAAAACATTTTGTATGAAAAATATGAAAATATCTGAAATAGTTTAAAGCAATAAGAAACTTCTAAGTTTACTTCAAACAAAGTTGTTTAGAAAAAAATTGTAAAACAAAATGAGACCCCCCAAAAAGTCAGAAATTATATTAAACTCGACCATAGGGCACTAGTAATATCTACAACTTGTTCCTCCCTTTCAAAATGCCTTACCACATCCATTTTTACATCTAAACTAATCAGTGGAGCCATTTTATTTAACCGGCAAGGATTTCTCAGGAATTTAAAATTCATGACTTTATACTACGGTACTGTATCCTTCATGTAAAAGTATCCAAATGAGTGGCTGAATAGCGATGTTTAGTCAGCCTTAAATGTCATAAGAAGATACCTGTAATGTAATTAGTGTAGCAGTAGCAAATTAGATTATTGTAGATAAAACTGTACATTATATCAATCTTGTACAGTACTGCACTGTATATTGTTGTCTTGGTTTTAGATCCATACTTATAACACTTTAAATTTGTCTCATAATTGGATGTCTTGTAGGGGTATTTGCATCAATCAGCTAGCTAGTGCAGTTGGTAACCTGGAGCAGACACTGCCAACACGATCTCCCGATACTGTTGTTATAATTGGCCACAGTTATGTTTGCTATCTATGAACAAATTTAAGACCCATTACATATACAGTACTGTACTGAATCTGATAATTTTGTAATTAAAATATGTACAGGTACTGCCAACATGGTGCATCCCTCAATTCTCTTCACAATATGAAGAACTGAAGAGATAGTGGGAAACAACACGTACCGTATGTGTTCAAGTAGGTGGTCTGGTAAATAGTTGTGGTCGATGGTTTGGTATATTTTGTGGTCTTCTTGACTTGTCTGGCTTTTGTGTAACCACGATCTGGATTTGAAGTTTGTAACAGTGGCATACAGTATGTGAGCAAAGGTTTTTTGTGGCTACTAAGTTGCTGTTTGGTCATCAGTTAGTAGTTGAACAGCTGGTCGAGTGCATGAGAATTAGTATAAATTAATTTAATTTTCAACTATTGACTTAAAATTTGTGTTGAATTCACTGTGCCTGACTTGGATTTAAATGCTCTGAAGAGGCTTAAGGGTGTAGAGATATGTCATGCACCTGCTTGTTAATTGTTTATACACATGATAATTGATGTTCCTAGACAAGGAATGTAAATTTCATATAACAAGCACAAATTACCAATGAATGACGATGTTTAAGATCAGCCTAGTCAGCACTGCAGCTCAGAATCAAATTAAGGCATAATATTCAAGGATGGGTAACAGAAATTAAGTACAGTAGAAGTCCAAAAATCCGGACTGCTTGGGGATTGGGTCGGTCCGGATTTTCCGGTCTGAATAAATGTGATAGGCTAGGTTAGGAATTAGTGGCTAAGTAGCCACTTGCTAAAAGGTAAGGCCATATTTCAGGATGGATGATAATGTGCCTTTTCTTGTATAACTTTGCTTTTCTCTTGAATATGGCTAACAAGAGCAATGCACTGTGTAAGGGACAGCGGTATGCTCTGTTCATGGTTATCCATACTTCCCAAGCTTTCCTGCTCTATGTTGTGACTGCTGACTCCTGGCCACCCCTGTGTGACCCAACACCCTGATGGGGTAATGATATGGATCTTGACTTGCTAGTTTGATAGACAATTTTGGTTTCATTTTACTCAATATTTGATGATTAATGCAATGTAGATTGTCGTTTTTGTGGAAATGCTATTTTTTTTTTTCAACTTCTGAGTTGAGTTTTTGTCAGTGGGAAAAGTTATCGGCTGAAAATGATATCGTCCCAGCCCCTCTGAACTCTAGGATCATTTTCTGCACCAGCCACTCTGTGACAACACGTGACTAAGGTTAGGTTAGGTTACGATTGGTAAGGATATGATTTGTTGCTTTTCAATGGAAAACGGTCGTAGTAATGTAAAAAAAAAATACGTTTTTTATTTGTGATTCTCAACCTGGAAGTTGAAAAATAAAAATTTTCACAAAAAGACTATCTCCGTTACATTAAGCATCAAATATTGAGCAAAATTATACCAAAATTGTCTGCTAAACTTGCAACAGTCAAGATACAAATAATTACCCCCTGGTGAAGTTCAACCTTCAAAACAAACCTCACAAACACCAGAGAATGATAATATCTACATCCCATAGATATCCTTTTAACACATCTATGTTCGTATGGTGATTTTTTTTTTTTTTTTTAGCTTTGGTTTGGTTACATTTTTTTTTTTTTTTTTGAGGGAATTATTATTGGGGTACTCGATGCCTGGGTTGTGGCAAGCGCCGATTTGGAAATATTGGTAGTTTCGGGTGCCAGTTAGTAGGGCTCATCATCGGTCATGAAGACTGAATAAGGCCCTGAATCCAGCCTGAATGAGAGTCAGATTATATACTGTACAGCAGTGGTCCCCCAACCTTTTGTAGGCTCTGGGCCACATTTATCATTGTAAATAATATAGTAGTGAAGGGGGGCTAAAACTTTGGATCTACATTCAAGATACAAAAAACCTCACAGTATACAGTTACTTGCAGTTTTACACGAGTCTAACAGTTTATTCGTTACCAGTTACATACTTTTTACATATACTCTTTAATCATGTTAGCTCTCTCTGGCCCCGGTCTGGTAAATGTACACGTCCTGTACACGACCGATTCGGGACAAATGGGTTATTGCGCTATTTATCTAATCTTCATAACAGATTCCCAATTATAAACCCTTGCGGGCTCCAGTTGGGGACCATTGCTGACAGTATAGGCCATGACGTAATTAAACACGTTAATAAGAACGCAAAGAAATTAAATAATAAGAAAGCTGAAAATGCAATCAGTAGGTAGCAGAGTGAGAGCGGCGGCGCGGTGTTGGTGAATGTTGTTGCCGCAGAAACCTAGTAACCACATGTCCTCTAAACCAGCCGTCCGCACCGGTCCGATGGCCAATACCTCACTACTGCATCAAGTTAAACCTGTGCTTGGCCAGTCCCCTCCCACCCTTATTAACTGTGTTACCACTAAAAACTCTTCAGCGCTTTAATTAAACTGATCTATAGTCCTCCGTGAAAATTAACAGACGTGATTCACATATGTCGGAGATAAGAGAGACTGGTGGTGTTGGCAGTGATGTGAGGGTACTTGTAATCATGAAGTAGTGCAGGTCTACCGTGTGTATTGATTCTTGGTATTGTTGTGGTTACCAGCCATGACTCAAGTAAGTCGTACCTACAATATAGCTGTTATTATTTTTAAGACTTTGTGTAACGATATCTCGAGCGCTTCTCTAAATGGGTGTTCTCTGAGGAAATTGTATCACGAAACAATTTATTACATAGTGTAAATATAAGACGAGGTTTACCATTTCATGTTTCAAGACAAACATTACAGGTACAAATATTTTTAAATCACCACAATGCACAAATAATGGTTAGGATCTATACAAATTATTCTCACATTTAAAACTCTGAGGAAAAAAAATATGTGTAGGTGGTACTCAAGGACCTTGAACTGTATGATAAAGATGTCGAGATCAAATATACAGTATTCCATTTTGAGGATTAGTTTGTTCAACACATGTCTTGATAAGGATGAGTTAGGTTCACACAGGCTCCCGTTACCTTAAACTTAACAACATTGTATTTTTACGATCTTTTCTGTTTCTATCCCATCACCGTAGTTGCACACACCTTATAGATAGTTTCCCCCTTATCATCATTTTTTTCATAAGAACCTAAGACTAAAGGAAACTGCAATAACCCTATTATTGACCGCGCGAAGCAGTTTTTGTTTACTTCCAACTATTATCACTCCTATAATCTCCAAATTATATTTAAAAATTTTCAACGAGTTCCAATAATAATGATTTTTGGTAAATCGTTCCACCTATCGACAACTCTATTTCCAAAGCAATGGTGAAAAATATTTGGCTACATACCTCCAATATCTAAATTAATCTAATTCAAACCCATGTCCCCGTGTTCGTTCCTGGTTTGATAATTTAAGTACAGCTGTCACTGGACAAAAAGAATTCGGCAGAGAGGGAGGAAGGTGGTGTAAGGGTAGGCAAAGATTTGGCACATTGCACAGAAATGGCGATTGAAAGTGTGCGATTTCCTTTTCACACCACAAATGTATTATTGTTATTATTTTTTTTTTACTGTTTTGCGTGTATATTCATTTTACCCGATTACCTGATCAAATTTAATTTTTGGAGTGATAGCTGACGTGTTTGGGGCTTTTAGGTTATCCTAGAAAAGTTTCGGTATAATCAATATACTGTAAGTCTAAGCACATTATCATTAAATCTGAGTGATTCAAGCAATGTCGTTCTAGTTGAATATGAAGGGGTTGGGGTTAACACCTCTGTAAGAATTATAATTATTATATTATAATAAGTAGCATTAGTAGTCGTAGTAATATTAGTAGTAATATTATTGAAAATCCACAAATTAAAATTATTTTACTGCACGGTGCACAGTACGAGGCCTGTCCTACCGTCTGTCAATTCTCAGCTCGGAGTCTACGAAGGCAGAGTTATAAATTAGAAGTTTTCATTCAGTGTAAAGTAAATCATATAGTTATTTTCTACCTTTTGTGGATTCCACCACGAAATACTAACCCACCGTCATTTTGTTTGATACAATGCAAACATGATTGTTCAAGCGTTATCAGTTTGAAACTAATATGATTTATAATTGCGTATGAGATAGAAAGCTTATTGAGTGTGCGTAGCTAGTGTGTGGATCATTAAATTACACATTTCAAATAAGAATGTCATGTATAAGAGAGAGAGAGAGAGACCTTATTTTTAGTGCTAAGGTGATTATGGAATCGACTGGATGTTATGATGTTATGACTCGTACACACACGCGCGGATCCTTACCCTTACAGTGTAATGGTAAATTTGACAGATGATGGTGTAAGGCTTACAGTACACTATCGTCCGTAAAATTTTCACTTAAATGGAGATGTGAGAGCCATCTATCATAAACCAGTAGTGTGTCAACATTAGACTGCCTAACCGCAACCAGATAATTTCTCTCATCTGTTTACAATAACAGTAATATAAGGAATTCTGATTGGGTATTCCTTTAGATTATGCCAAATTTTCTACATTACCTGGAAATGCAAGAACCCAACCAATTAGTTCACTTATATCAGAAGAAAAATTGCGACTAATGATAGTGAGACTTTATCATAATTAATCAGATCTTCAGTTCCTATATTGGGGGAAAAATATGACTGTGAGATTCGTCTCTCTCTCTCTCTCTCTCTCTCGTGTATTTGCGTGTGTGAGAAGACTTATGCGAGTCATGTAAATCGTTCATTGATTCACCAGGTCTCACTGAACAAGGTCTAACAACATATAGATTTGACGTAATTTATCCTGTGAGAAGTTGGGAGGGATGAACATTGAACATACTAAATATATATATATACTGTATAATCAAAAGGAAAATGTGAATAAATATATTTTCAGAAATAAGTCCATTATTAAGAAACCAGACAAATGTAAACAAAATTAATAAATTTTTATTTTTATCAGCATTATATCAAAAAATTTCAGCTGTATTCAAGTTCAATTCAGGGGTCGGCGGGAGACGTGGTTATTTGGCGATAACATTCTTAAACATGAAAAACCGAGGCACGCCAGAACGATAACAATACAGTACTGTACTGTGTGTATATGGTGGGTCAGCCGTGAGTCTTGCATTCAGCTCCTGGTGGCGGCAAACTTCATTAACGCAAAGAAAACTAACTCAACGTAATCATCTTATTTGTTATATGCAGTAGGTTGGGTTAAATTTGGTTCGGACAGATTGGTTTGGTTAAGTTAGGTTGATTAAAGTTGGTTGGTTAGTTAAGGCAAAGTTAGGTCAGGAAAGGTCAAAGTTTAGGTGGGTACATTGCTCTTGTTACATTTGGGATGTGATTTTGGGTAATATTCTTAAAGTATATTGTTTAACAACATAACAGTGATACCCAAAATAAACAACAAACAATAGTGCTAGTATAAATAAATAGCCCTTATAATACTGTCAAATTCAATCGAATATAGTGACGTCATGCTTCTCCCGCCTTCGTTTTCCAATAATCCGCACAGCAGACTACAGTATATGCATGACCTAACAACATAATTCCCCAACAAAACCCATAACACCATCAGTTATCAGGTGGCGCTGGGAGACTTTAGACTTTTATTATGTCCTTTTGTAAATAGCAGTGCTGACTAGTAAGTACTCTATCGCTAAACTGACGGCAACCCTTATTAGTGGATGCACATTGACACATTGTAATAATCATGATTAAGTGCTGTAAATGTTGATGATCGTAACTAATGGTTAGAATACGAGTAGTAGAGGTTTCTTGAAAAAAATGGCAAGAGGATTTAAAGGTAGAGTTCCATTGATGATGAAATATCCCCACACTGTAAATGGTGGAAGCCCAAACTAATAGTTGTACTAACTTATGGTTAGTAATGGTTGTACCTTAGCAAATTGTTCAATATGGACGGATATGACTTATTTACGAACCTTTCCCAAGCAACTTTCAAAAGGGATGTGGTTATCTATGCTAGGCAAGATCTTGGAGCCAGCCAGGTGAAGGTACAGGGAGAGGACGTTTTTGAAGAATCCAAGTGGTGTAAAATTAAATTAAAGGGAAGAGACTTACTTATTGTCGGGTGTATCTACAGATCCCCAAACTGTAGTTTATTAAACCAAAGGAACTTAAGAGCCTTAATAGACAATGCAACGGTGCTGAACCCTAGCCACCTCCTTGTCATGGGAAACTTTAACTATGGCGACATCGACTGGACAAAGGAAACCACACCAAATTACTTTAATAACCCCGCTACACTTTTGGTAGAAACTCTGAAAGATAATTTTCTGTTCCAACATGTTAAAGACCAGACTCATTACAGAGAGCAACACCCAAGCCTCTGGACCTCATCATAAATAACGAGGAGGGTATGATGGCCAAGCTGGAACATCTAGCCCCCGTTGGCACCAGTCACCACGTAACGTTGTCTTTCAGATTTAACTGTTACGTTGTTCATGGCAAAACCAGGCCAATGTTCAAATATTACATGGGTAATTACGACGAGATGAGGGAGGAGATGAAGGGTATCCACTGGTCTGACTCACTAAGGTATAAGAAAGCAGACACTACGCTGAATACCATAGCCAGTAAATTGAACCATTTGATCGATAAATATATACCCAAGATCAAACCCAGTGCCTCCAGGAATACAAGGAAACCGCTACACATGAACCATACGGCACTCTACAAAGTTAAGAAGAAAACTCAGAAATTCGAGATGTGGGTTAGGACAAACGATGAGCAGGACAGGAGGATGTATGCCAGATCCAGGAACCAAGCAAAGTCAGAGTTCAGAAGGGCTGAAAAAGAGTTCCAGAGGCGGATTGAGAGTGAGGTCAAGTCAAACCCAAAGGCGTTTTACTGCTACGCAAAGTCGAAAATAAAAACGCGACTTCCTGTGAATGCTTTCTAGGGATTCGATATCCATTCTGTAGTATGGTGAACCAAAACTGAACTGCATAATCCAAGTGGTCTCACAAACGCAAAATATAGTTTTAGGATAACCTCGCTAGTCTTGTAACTAACACTCCTTTGTATGAACTCAATACTTTGTTAACCTTATCTCGAACAAATACGTATTGTTGTCCTGGTTTAAGATCCCCTGCTTATCATTACCCTTAAGTCTTTCTCACGTTGTTCATTTGATATCTGGTTTCTATATTTATATCTCCTAGGCTAATTACTTTATATTTTTCCACATTAAATTTACCTGCCTTTTTCAGACCATGTAGTTTTGCCGAGTCCTCGTCAGATTTAATTACACCCCCAATTTTTAGTGTCAGCAAATTTAATTATGTTGTTATCTACGCCTATATCTATGTCGTTTATGTATATATTGTATATAATAAACAGTAATGGTCCAACACCATTTGCTACTGAAAGGCGACAAATCGAATTTTTCAGATTTGGGTCAATTGGTACAGCTATGGCAGCGTTTGTCTCATGTGTTCTCATTGTACGACGTCTCACGTACTTAGTTGAACACAAGCTACCTTCTTTATGGAATGTTTTGATGAAGGAGAGAATGGTCCATCTCTGCGATGAAATTCCCTTCTGAATGCTTCCTTGACTTTCAAAAACTGAGACGTATTTAGCGGGCAGGGGCTCCTCTCAATTGAATAAAACCTCCTGGCGTTAGCCAGAATAAAATACCTAAGGGATATTTTGCCCTCAGAAGGGTTAATATATTAATATATTAAATCTGTGTTGGTGCGTACAGTACATAGTAACGTTCCCTAGGTCAAATATTCAGGGCTTCACTTGTAACACGGAAATTAATTATTTAGATATACAAATATTTTGTTCAAATAGAGACAATAAGAATGTGTCAGAAATAAATGGAACACCCTGTATATGGTGGTGACTAACACTTTGTATCACCCATTACAGCAGTTCCTGACCAGTGTTCGCTCCTCGGGCGTCATGCGCCTTGCAGAGACTCCAGGTGAGATGCATTCCTGGCCAGGCGCCTGACCTGACCTGACCTGCGATTGACCTCTCTCTCTCTCTCTCTCTCTCTCTCTCTCTCTCTCTCTCTCTCTCTCTCTCTCTCTCTCTCTATATATATATATATATATCTATATATATATATATATATATATATATATATATATATATATATATATATATATATATATATATATATGACATTTCTAACCACACCCTGCAAAATACAGTGTACTTAGCAAATGCTGCAGCTTCTGAGAATGGGGAAGGGGAGCGGGGTTACTACTAAGAGCAGAGACGTTACCGAGAACAAATACTAGCTTGAATGTCATGTACACTAATACTGTAACGTTCCTTGATAAAGAGAGAGGAGTTTGAAACACTACTGAAGGTACACCAACCAGATATTGTAGGAGTTATAGAACTGTTGTACAAGAACAGGAGAATCGACCCAGAGGAATGAGAGTTCAGTATTGCAGGATATGACTCATTTACGAACCTTTCTCAAGAAACTTTCAAGAGGGGTGTGGTTATCTATGCTAGGTAAGACCATAGAGCCAGCCAGGCGAGGGTACAGGGAGAGGATGTTTTTGAAGAGTCCAAGTGATGTTAAATTAAACTAAAGGGAAAAGACTTACTTATTGTCAGGTGTATCTACAGATCCCCAAACTGTGCCCCACTAAATCAAAGGAACTTAAGAGCCTTAATAGACAATGCGGCGATGCTCAACCCCAGCCACCTACTTATAAAGGGGGACTTTAACTATGGCGACATCGACTGGAGAAACGAGTTCACCCCAAATGACTTGAATAACCCTGCTACTCTTTTTGTAGAAACTCTGAGAGATAATTTTCTGTTCCAACATGTGAGAGACCCGACACATTACAGAGGGGAGCAAACACCCAAGCCACTAGACCTCATCATAACAAACGAGGAGGATATGGTGGCCAAACTGGAACACCTTGCCCCAATTGGCACCAGTCACCACATAGTGTTGTCATTCAGATTTAACTGTTATCTAGTTCAAGATAAGGCCAGGCCAAGGGGCAAATATTACAAGGGAAATTTCAACGGGATGAGTGAAGAGATGAGGGGTATCCACTGGCCTGACTCATTAAGGCACAAGAACGCAGACACTACGCTGAATATCATAACTAGTAAAGTGAACCATTTGATCGATAACTATATACCTAAAACCAAACCCAGTGCTTCTAGGAATACGAGGGGATCCCTACACATGAACCAGGCGGCGGTCGACAAAGTTAAGAAGAAAACCCAGAAATTCAAGACGTGGGTTGGGTCAAATGATGAGCTGTGACCCCTTGTGGGGCGAGCGTCCGGCAGCTCCAGGTAAGGACACTTGACTGCGTAGTGCCCTTTGAGATGTTTATACACCCCAGTTAGGTCCCCCCCCCCCCCCCCCCTTGCCCGTCTGTAGTATAAGCTAGGCAATTTCAGGCTCTCTAATCTCTCAGGGTAGCTGCGGTGTCGAAGTGCAGGCACCAGTCTGGTGGCCCTCCTTTGGACATTTTCAATCAACTGACATTCCCTATAGCATATCTCGGGGACCAGACGGGGTGATAGTACTCCAGGCGGGGAAGCACCTCACTCTTGAAGATCGTTACGAGGGTCGGTCTAGATATCTGAACTACCTTCTTAGAAGACCTAATAATTTAGTTGTGTTCTTATCTACAACTAATACTACTACTATTGTCACTTTTACTATCACTACCATTACTAATGGTAGTGCCCCTCTTATCACTACCAGTATCATCATGACCACCTCTATCAGTTTCGGCAACAGTGTTCAGTGAGTCACCACTGCCAACGTTTTGTCGCTCGTTAACTTAGGACGTGGTTGTTGTGTTGGCGACAACTTCTTCACTTTGAACTTCTTAAACAATTTCATGCTTAGGGCTGGCCAACCCCGGATGTGTGAATTCATAACGTGCTGAGAAGGACTTTTGCACAAGTACATATTGTAGTGGGAAGGGAGCGTGTGTGAGCTTATGGGTACACATTGCGATGGCCGGGATGCTGCTGTACAGTAGCATAGTAACTTGTTTAATTCAATATCTAATGGGCACGCAAACGCCCTAAAGATAAGCTTCTGACAAAAATACCATACAACTTTCTCACCGATGACTCTCATCACTTTTTCTTACAGTGCCGGAAGTGAGTCAAGCAGATGGTCACTTCGAAGTTTTGAGACGCCCCTTCGATGGACCAAACTCAAAGGATTTTACCAGTGATGTACAGAAATTGAACCTTCACCCAGACCGGAAGAATGCCAAACCGGGCCCGAGAAGACGAGGGGCGGATCAAGGAGGGGGAACGGTCAGCCCTCAGAGCATCGATGAGCTGTATTGGATGTTGCCCGGGGCAGTTCTCTCTGACAGCGAAAGTTGCTTCTCTTCTATGAGCGGTGCTATGTAACGGATGATAAGGAGGAGTATATCAAGGTCGTGGTAGTCAGCTGTTTCAGTCATCCTTCATATATTCTCGTGGTAGTTTGTTATGGATCTCCCCCCCCCCCCCCCACAAAAAAAAACTAATGACGGCGTTTCTGTCCTCTTTTAACTACTGTAATTGTTTAAGAAAGTAAAAAGTTATTTCCCATTCAGGATAGTTACCTCGACGACTTTCTTTTCCCCACATGTGTGATATCATCCAGTTTGTTTTAGGAATTCCAGCTGAATTTTATTAGCCAGGGTAGAGAAGCCTCCGCCCCCCCTCTAACAACACTTTTCCCGTGAAGCATCATTCATTACCTTTGTCATAATTTCTTTAAAAAAACACAAGATATTTTAATACTTATAAATTGTGTTTACAAGTATTTGTTTATTAGTCTTGTCAATTGGAACAAAAATCCAGCTAACCCAGTCAAACACGTGTTAAAAAAACGCTGATACCTTTACACGCCCCTCGACCAGTAACGGCTCCCGGTGATGTTTACAAACGATCAATTGACTCGGGATCACTCACCAGCAGACACGCTACTGAGTATCAAGGACTTTATAAAAACTAGTATTTTATCCTTCACTGAAAATATAACGCATCTGCTAAATTTCCCACACATTCCGGACAGCAGTCAGTTGTGAACTTTAACAGGATATTTGTAACCATTTATGTTTTCATTTAAGTTTATGATTCAAGGTTGATAAGATTTCTTTAAATAAACTGATATTTTTATTTTATCTATTCTGGTCTTCTTTTCATATAGAAGATGACCATGATTTACAGAAAATAATCAATTTGTTAGCGCATTACAAGGATTTATTATAGAACAGTCTTAGGTACATATGGTGGACTATCTGCTTCTCTAATAAGGTATCATTTTATTTATGTCCAAATCATTCTTTGGTATAGCAATTTCAAGAACAAAGGGAATCTTGAGTGACGTTAATAAGCTATGAGGAAATTACAGCACGATCATCTAGCTAGAGTTAAAAGATAACATCCAGAAAGTTTTACAACAAATTATGATATTAACAGTCATAGTTATATGGCGAGATAAGCGACACGGCAAAGTTTTGGTGATAAAAGTAAAACTTGCGCTGTTAGTTGGATATTCTACTTTGCCAAGACATGTCAATGATGACTACCAATTACAGGTACAGTACCTGTAAGTAGAGAATGTCGATCGCGAGTTTTTCTCCTTCAAAGTTGCTAAAAAAAAAAAAAAATTATATATATATATATATATATATATATATATATATATATATATATATATATATATATATACATATTATATATATATATATATATATATATATATATATAGATATATATATATATATATATATATATATATATATATATATATATATATATATATATATATATATATGCAAATAAATCACTGTAGGTGCGCGTGATCCAGGTATATGCTGATAACCATATATACTGTATATACATTATATATATATATATATATATGCGTAACTTTCAGTAACCTACATTTTGTTTGAAGGTTACCCGAGACAGGAAAAAGATATCAGTGTAATTGTCAAACACTGATGCATCTTGGCTCTTGCTAAGAAATAATAAATTAAATCTGATTGTTATAATTAACCTACTCTTCAGTCATTCATATCGCCTCCAATTAATTTCTTTGTTCAAAAATATTCATCATACATGCGAACTCTGAGGGTGTGCTTAAAGTTCAACTGTTGTTCCTGAAGTGAAAAAGTACACTTTCGAAATACAGTACCAATATGATCCCCTATAATAGTTGTTCCGTCTGAATCACAACAGCTTCAACACTGAAATAAATCACAGTGACCATTCAGGTTTTTTTCATACTGAAGATACATTCCTTTCTCTATTTTCTTCTCGAACGTTAATCTTTTGAATTGACGTAACTGCGAAGCCCTGAAGACAAATACATTGTTATATTTTGCTGTGTTGCTTATCATAATGATTGCATGTTGTATGTATCTGTAAGGTAATCACATTGGCTGGATTTCTAGAACTGTTCTCACGTTCACTGAAACTGTGATACAACGTACTGTTGTGGATTGATTACACTGCACGTTTATATCCATACCTTTGAGGCCTTGTTTTCTCTAGCACTTGATCGGTGAGTTTTATAGTACTTTTAATGGTATAGTCTGTCTAGACTTATTACTGCCATATATACCGTATATCTCGTTACAGAGATGCTCACAAAACAATGTAGATCCTAATGAGTTATACAAAAGGATTTTAAGCTAATATAATCTTATTTTTGAGTTATAATGAAGGACTCATTATTTCACTCTAGTCAAACGGTGAAAGATTCATTTTTAGGATTTGAATTAGATATAAAAAATATGCTTTTAAAATTTCTTATGCCAATGCATTTATATTGAAATTTTTTAGATTCCCTTATGGTATGAACACAAGAACACAAGAATGGAGGAAACTGCAGCGGGCCTATTGGCCCATACCGGGCAGTCCCGTTTACACCCAACCCCCTATTGCTCATATAAGCATCCAACCTATGTTTGAAGCAATTCAGCGTATTCGAGTTAATGATGATATTTGGTAACTTGTTCCATTCATCCACTACTCTGTTTCCAAACCAATGTTTACCTATTTCACGCCTAAATCTAAATTTGTCTAATTTAAAACCATTGTTACGAGTTCGCTCCTTGTTGGATAGTTTGAGTACCTTTGTAATGTCCCCTTTGTTTAGCCCTGCCTTCCACTTATACACCTCTATCAGGTCGCCCCTCGCTCTACGTCTCTCAAGGGAGTGCAAATTAAGATGCTTTAACCTGTCTCTATACTCAAGGTTCCTAATGCCCGGGATTAGTCTTGTCATTCTCCTCTGAATTCTTTCCAAGGATTCTATATCCATTCTGTAATACGGTGACCAGAACTGAACTGCGTAATCCAGGTGTGGTCTCACAAGAGCGAGATACAGTTTTAGGATGACCTCGCTAGTCTTGTAAATAACACTCCTTTATATGAACCCAAGTACTTTATTAGCCTTGTTACGAGCAAAAACACATTGTTTACTTGGCTTAAGGTTCCTACTTATCATTACTCCTAAATCTCTCTCGCAGTCGGATTTCTCTATGGCATCGTTGTTCATCTGGTATCTGGTTTCCCTGTTTACATCTCCTATACTGAGTACTTTACATTTGTCGACGTTGAATTTCATCTGCCATTTTTCAGACCATTCGAAAAATTTGTTTAGATCTTCCTGTAGTTTTGCCGAGTCCTCGTCAGATTTGATAACACGTCCTATTTTAGTGTCATCAGCAAATTTACTTATGTTGCTGTCTATGCCGATATCTATGTCGTTTATGTATATAATAAATAATAATGGTCCAAGTACTGAGCCTTGGGGAACTCCACTTGTGACGTTGCTCCAATGGGATTTAGTGCCGTTAATGCTCACTCGCTGTTTCCTGTCCTGTAACCACGCCCTAATCCATTTAAGGATGCCACCTTTGATGCCATGAGCTTCTACCTTTCTAATTAGTCTTTTGTGGGGGACTCTGTCGAAGGCTTTGCTAAAGTCGAGATATACCACATCATAATTGTGCCCCTCGTCCACCGATTCGAAAACTGATGAAAAGAATGTTAATAGATTAGTTAGGCAAGAACGTCCACTTGTGAAGCCATGCTGGGAATCATTGATCAATCGGTGCTTCTCCAGGTGATTTCGAATAGAGTTTGAAATGATTGCTTCCAATAATTTGCCTACTATTGATGTTAGACTGATTGGGCGGTAGTTAGAGGATAGTGATCTATCCCCCTCAGAGGATAGTGATCTATCCCCCTAGAGGATAGTGATCTATCCCCCACAATGAAAACGTGGATAAGATAAATCTTGATAAAATCACACGGGAAAAGGGAAACAACGGAGCACCTTAACTTTCGTCTTTATTAAAGACATCTTCAGAGGCAACTGGATTACATGGACAGAGAGAGGCTTAGATATACAGGTAACCTTATTAAACATGAGGTCAGGTCATAATGATGTCATCCACTAATCCCCACACCAACACCAACACACACGTAGAGGAGCTTAAGAGAAGGGGGCGACGTGACTAGTCAGGTCAGGTCAAAAATAAGGGACACACTAAATAACTATCCTACATCTAGATCCAAGGTTTTCAAAGCATTTTTAACCTTGGGCCACTGACAAATAAATTTATGTAACATATTATCAGTTTTGAACTGACCATCACTAAGGTTTATTGATTTTAATTCCTTAATCAAACTAGCTTCAACCAGAAGTCTTTCTGTGACACAAGATGATTTGAATACTTCTAAGCTTTTTTCCCAAGCAATGGGATGATTATTATTCCTAACATGAACGAACAGAGCACTGCTTTCAGATGCTGTTCTGATATTGTACTTATGTTGTTTGATTCTGAGCTGCAGTGTTTTTCCTGTCTGTCCTACATAATTACAATTACATTTGCTACATGGAATACAATAAACACTTCCATTTACATTCAAACTTGGGCTATTTCTTATTAACATATTGGTAATGGTTGAGTCATACTTGAAAACAACATTAATATTTAGTAGCTTGAGGGACCGAACTAACGGGACAAATTCATTGCGATAGGGCAGTCAAAATATTCTTAAGTGTAAGAATTTGCCTGGTTTGAGAGGAATGAAAAGATTTTTTAGCCCTTTTAAAACAACAATCAACAAACACAGAAGGGTACCCAAGTTTTTGTGCAATGGAACGAATGTGTTTCAATTCATCATCAATAAATTCAGAGTCACAAATACGCAGACATCTTAAGAACATAGCAGAAAAAACTGACATTTTGGTAGACTCCAGGTGATTCGATAAAAAGTGTATGAAACTGTCTACCTGTGTGGGCTTTCTGTATACCTTAAATTTGTAGTTTTGGCCATTTCTCATGATAAGCATATCAAGGAATGGAAGGGATCCATTTATTTCTCTTTCAATTTTGAATGTGATACTTGGGACAATATCATAAAGCTTGTCTAAAAATTACGATGGGTCACTGTTTCTAGGCCAAAGACAAAGAACATCATCTACATATCTCTACCATGGAGGAATAAAGTCCACTATATTGGGTAGTAATCTAGCCTCAAAAAACTCCATATAGTAAATACAAGCTAGAGGAGCAGAAAGACAATTACCCATGCTCATGCCAAATATTTGCTTTTAAAACTTCCCATTTGCTCTAAACACATTGTCAGTTACGCATAACTCTATCAATTTGAGAAAAGTATCATGTTCAATAGTTAAATCTAACAGTTGTAATTTATCTTTAAGAAATGAAAGTGGGTCTTTCACAGGTACTCTAGTGAAAAGTGAATTTACATCAAAACTATATATTGTAATAATAATAATAATAATAACAATAATAATAATAGTAATAATAATTAATGCAAAAATATACATTAAATATAATATAAACATTATAAAATAATAATAATAATAATAAAAATAATAATAGTACTACTACTACTACTAATACTAAAAAAAAAAAACGTGGCCTCCATCCTTCCCCAATAGCCACACCTTTGCTGCCATTTTATTACCTTAAAATTAAATATCCTAATACATAAGTAGCTATCCTAGCTGTGTTGAGTCAGTTGAGCCGCAGATCTATGCGACATTCCATTACTGTTGCCTCATAGTCAATATCTGCAACTGTTGTCGGCTTTGGGGGCCGATGCTCTCGTTCCCCTGAGGCAGAGCAAAGCCGACCGGAGGAGAGAGAAGGACAGTCGAAATCTCATCCAGGCTGTAACATAACTTCTGGGCTGCTGCTTCTGTTCGGATATCACCTCCGCGAGTCTGGCGTAGAATCATCTTGCACTTGGTCCCATCCCACTAGAGGAGTGAAGCTGCCTTGATCAACGTTCTGAATTCTCTCCCCGTATGCCCTTATCTTGTCGTTCTCGTTCCTCCTGTGTGCAGCATCGAAAGTTAAGTTACGGTGATATGCGGTCGTGGGATAAAAAATCCTGATGTCGAAGAAGGCTTGCTGTCCCTGCGTCCAGAATCCTCGAGCACTGATGTCAATATGGGCTTCGTTGGATGTGTTTGAAGTCCTATGTTGGAAATTCTCACAGTCCAATGGAAGGAGGGTCGGTTCTACCCTGACATCACAACAGATTTCCTTCAACATATTTGCTGTGAGATCCCTTACTTCTTCATGCCTCATGCATATGAAGCCCCCTCTCTTGCACACCATGGCGTGATCGACGTCATAGGAAGAGCCACACACGCATTGGGAGGGCAAACCTTCTACTGGCCTACCGTACTTAGAGCAATGGCATCTGTAAATTCTTGTTTATTGAGACTGAAAACCATTTGCCCTTATCGGTAACATAGTTAACCAGTTCGAGGCGCCCACCTCCTGCGCTATAGCTACTTTTTTTTTTAATTCTCTGGTACTTGCAGCATCAGTTGCTGCAACTTATCACTTTGGCCGTGCTGTCGTTCTGTCGTAATGCACCTTCGAATCTTGTTTACTTCACTGGTATCCACCTAACCTGTTGCGTTCTGAGCTATTATGTGGTCAGTGAGGGCTGCCGTGAGCTTAACTGAGTTTTGATGTTCGGTGGCAGCAATCTCCTCTGGATTGGTCAATCCCATTCCTCCCAGTCTCGGTGATAGTGCAAGGAGTGATCTTTCTGCTGGGGTTAAGTGAAGATGTTTCACTAATTTGGGAATGAAATTGACGCTGATAGCTTTTTCCAGAGGGTGGAGGAGGGGTCCGATATCAGGGATAGTGTGTATCAGGTAGTTCCAGCGATGCTTGACTCCATCGGTAAATGCCACAAGAGTTCATGTGGCTCTGTGTTAGCAATATCAGACTGAGCTTGGATTTCCCTAACCTACTACTACTACTACTACTACTACTAATAATAATAATAATAATAATAATAATATAGAGCCATAAGTAAACATGAAAAAATCAAGAGTGAGACACGATATACAGTATGTACATGTTTTGTTGTCAAAGTAAGAGAAACAATTGAGCAAAAAATCAGATCAGCAACCTGGGACTTGTTTTGGTCACAATTTTTGTGGTGTCATATGGCAGCATGGTCTACCATTAGACAACACATTATGTTACTAATATCTTCCCAGGCGATAGTACCTCCCTGTTTGGTAGCTGCCTACTACCTACTACCTACTCTTATAATTTTTTTAATTTATAGATAAATCGAACCTTTTTCCTTTCAACCGTGTTTCAGGCACTAGCGGCTTCATCTTTGACACGAGAAACATAGTTGATGAGTTTTGAGATTTCGTTCTTTAATTTTTTCCTTTTAAAATCCACAAATGATATTTTCATGCACCTGTAGCAGAAACCTCTGACTTATATTCCTGAAATTATTAAAAAAATATTTAAACGAATTTTCAGAGAAAACTGGAAATAAATTGTTTAACACTGGATAAACGAAATTGGTTGGAGTCACCTAATCCTAGTTTGCTAATCCAACAGATTTTCTGCCTTATTTACACACAATTGCAGGTGTTCAGTTGTTTCTCTTACTCTGACAACACAACATATAATCGTTTCTCCTTGATTTATTGTATATATTTTTGTATTAATATATAATCCAATTTTTTTTCTCGCCCGGGTGGGCTAATCTCCGTAAAAAAAAAAAAACCCCGCTTGATTACCAGATTCTTATGAGAGCAATTATCATACCAAGATGTTAAAAGTATCATACTGAAGGTGAATATCCACAAGAATAGCAAATGCAAAAAAATATAAAATAAATAAATGTATCAATTAAAAGCATTTTTTGCGGGAATGCACTGCATTGACTTGTACCAAACAATAAGGTACTGTATACATGTAAGGAACTGGAGTCCCAGATGTTTATGTGTGCATAATTTATCATGCAACTTTCAGCTATTGTCAATCTTTTGAGAAGAATTGTTGTTTACGTCATTGCGTGATTGTTCTTTTTTGTGCTAAAGTCGAGTTGCATTGCGTATACATCTTGATAAAATCACACGGGAAAATGGAAACATATACTGTAGAGGCTTGTTTTAGAGAAATCATTTATATTTTATATTAACAAATATTTCTAACAAAGTATCAAGTTTTGTTAAAATTTGAAGGACTGACGCCAAAACATTTATTCGAACAGATTAAAAATATACTTTATACGAGACACAGGATTTCCTTTCTTCCTACCAATGCAACCCGCATTGTCTGTATAGTGTATTGTACATGCCAAATCTATGTAAACTTGAATGACCATAACCTTTGACACACACTTTAACTTAATTATGTGTGTGGTTTCATCGAAACTGTGGCAGTGACCACTGAGCAATGACAGATTTTGACCAAATTTACCGGTGCCAAACTGTTGACTGCCTGCATCAATTTATAAGGGTGGATGTTAAATGGTTAAAGAATTGACAAAAATCGATAAACAAATCCACAGACTGAACCGGCCTGTAGGATAGCGTAAAATATGTCAGTTCAAAACAGTTAGGGAGCATAAGGAAAAACTATAAACAATTTTCAAGTTCTTATTTTTTATATAATGAAATATCTGAAATAAAAATAAACCTGTATCTCGTTTTAGTTCAATGTAAAATTGGTATCGTGTTCATCTGTAGTTACTACTTTCTCAGCCATGGAAAAGGGCCAAGAAAAAAAATTAATGGTCCGGCGTGTATGACTCGCATCGTACGTCTAGCACATGTAGGTCACCATCGACCCTGATCGTGCATAAGTAATAAGAAATGACCTCGGATGATTTATGGAATTACGATGTTTACACCTATACACTCTTCAGTTTCTTTTTTATCCTTTATAAGTAATCATTTCGTTTTTCTTGTAAGTCATCTACTTAAAATTTGTTCTTTCTAATAAATTTTATTGTTATAAGTAGTTGTAGTAATAATAATAATGTCATGCCGAGGTACAATTTTGTATATTGTAATTTTTGTGAACTAGGTGTTCTGATTGTTTTCTATTCCAAGCAGCAGTTATTTTGGCATATTTGGGGAGATTTTTTGAATAAATTGACATATTACCTATGCAAGAATGGTCTTGAATGAATTGCTAAATTTGTTATGATTACTTACGTATTGTAAGCCAAGATTGTTCTAGAACTCCCCAGGTGGATCTCGTACCGAACTCACGACCTGCAACGCCTGGATGGTGCTAGAATGCTCTGGGCGTCGGATGAGATAACACTCAGGCATGCTGCATTAAGCCACGGCACATATTTCTTCGTCTACTACTCGCTTCCATCAATCAGTTGTCCTTCCACTGAACCTTCTTCACCTTCAGGGGTGTGGTTATCTACGCTAGGCAAGACCTTAGAGCCAGCCAGGCGAGGGTACAGGGAGAGGATGTTTTTGAAGAGTCCAAGTGGTGTAAAATTAAATTAAAGGGAGGGGACTTACTTATCGTCGGGTGTATCTACAGATCCCCAAACTGTGGCCCACTAAATCAAAGGAACTTAAGAGCCTTAATAAACAACGCGGCGATGCTCAACCCCAGCCACCTCCTTATCATGGGGGACTTTAACTATGGCGACATCGACTGGAGAAATGAGTCCACCCCGAATGCCTTGAATAACCCTGCTACTCTTTTCGTAGAAACTCTGAGAGATAATTTTCTGTTCCAACATGTTAGAGACCCGACACATTACAGAGGGGAGCAAACACCCAAGCCACTTGACCTCATCATAACAAACGAGGAGGGTATGGTGGCCAAACTGGAACACCTTGCCCCAGTTGGCACCAGTCACCATACAGTGTTGTCATTCAGATTTAGCTGTTACCTAGTTCAAGATAAGGCCAGGCCAAGGTGCAAATATTACAAGGGAAATTACAATGGGATGAGGGGTATCAACTGGCCTGACTTATTAAGGTACAAGAACGCAGACACTACGCTGAATATTATAACTAGTAAAATGACCCATTTGATCGATAAATATATACCCAAGACCAAACCCAGTGCTTCTAAGAATACGAGGGGATCACTACACATGAACCATGCGGCGATCGACAAAATTAAGAAGAAAACCCAGAAATTCAAGACGTGGGTTGGGTCAAACGATGTGCAAGACAGGAGGATGTATGCAAGAGCCAGAAACCAAGCAAAGATAGAGTGTAGGAGGGCTGAAAAGGAGTTCCAGAGGCTGGTTGCAAGCGAGGTCAAGTCAAACCCAAAGGCGTTTTACAGCTATGCAAAGTCGAAATTGAAAACGCGAGTAGGAGTATCAGACCTGAGGCTTGAAGATGGTAGTTACGCAGATTCTGACCAGGATAAAGCTGAGTCATTGAACAGCTTCTTTTCCTCGGTGTTCACAAGAGAGGATGCAACTAACCTTCCTGCGTTTGAGGACAGACGGTTCGACACAGCACTGACCCACATTGTGTTCACAGAAGAGGGTATTAGAAATAAACTGTCCAGGCTAAAGGTCCATAAGTGTCCCGGACCTGACATGGTGCATCCTAGAGTGCTAAGAGAGTTGTGCAACGAGCTTGCAGAGCCCCTGAAGATCCTGTTTTGTAAATGCCTGGATGAACAAATGGTCCCCAGTGAATGGAGAGTGGCTTATGTGAGTCCTATCTTCAAGAAGGGCGATCGTCACTCCACAAACAACTATAGACCGGTGAGCCTGACCAGCATAATATGTAAAGTACTTGAGAGTATAATTATCAGAGATGCCGCGATGGAACATCTACTACGAAACAACCTTGTAAAAGATTGCCAACACGGTTTTATGCTGGGGCGCTCTTGCTTAACACAATTGCTCAAGGTATTGGATATTTGGACCCATATTCTGGAACTGGGTGGTAATATCGACAATATTTACCAAGATTTTGCCAAGGCTTTCGACAGTGTACCCCACGAAAGGCTGAAAATCAAACTGGAAGGGTACGGAATTCGGGGAAATGTCCTAGCGTGGATAGAAGACTTTCTACATGACCTTAAGCAGTGTGTGGTGATTAATGGCACGAAATCGTCATCTGTACCTGTAACAAGTGGGGTACCACAGGGCAGTGTATTGGGCCCGCTGTTGTTTGTTTGTTTCATAAATGACATGCCTGACGTTGTACACTCCTCCATACAAATGTTTGCCGATGACGCCAAGTTATTTCGGGAAATTAAGAACCAAGCGGACTGTGAAGAGCTGCAGAAGGACCTCTGTGGGCTCCAGGAATGGTCGAAGAAATGGCTGCTGAGATTCAATGTCACGAAGTGTAAGAGGATGCACCTGGGGTGTACCAACGGTAAGGAGGCGTATCATATGTCCCAACGGGATGAAGAAACTGCATTTAGTTGAGACTGTGTGTGAGAAGGATCTAGGTGTGTATGTTGAGAATGAGCTGAAGTTCTCTGGCCATTGTGAGAAGAAGGTAAATCAGGCAAATAAATTATTGGGTCTTATAAGAAGGTCGTTCAGATATCTAGACGGTCCGTCCCTCGTAACGATCTTCAGGAGTGAAGTGCTTCCCCATCTGGAGTACTGTCACCCCATCTGGTCCCCGAGATATGCTAGGGACTGTCAGTTGGTTGAAAATGTTCAAAGGAGGGCCACCAGACTGGTGCCTGCACTTCGGCACCTCAGCTACCCTGAGAGATTGGAGCGCCTGAACTTGCCTAGCTTATACTACAGACGGGCAAGGGGGGACCTAGTTGAGGTGTATAAGCATTTCAGGGGGCACTACTCAGTTGAGTGTCCTTACTTGGAGCTGGCGGACGCTCGCTCCACAAGGGGTCACAGCTCAAGATTGAAGAAGCCGCAAGTCCAAAAAACTGTGAGGGCAAACTTTTTTAGGGGTGAGAGTTGTGAACTCTTGGAACAATCTACCAGAAAGTGCTGTGACGGTACCGAGTGTGAGCTCTTTCAAGACAAAACTTGACCAACACTGGAGCGGGTTCAGGTACATTCAGGAGCCGGTGCATGCCCAGTGCTTGCCAACAATGCGTAACAGAGACGTGACCGATCGCCCAAGCGGCTAACGAGCCGATGTTTTGGTGAAGAGGATAAAATGTCCAAAGGGCCACCAGGACCAGACTGGTGCTTGCACTCCGACACATGCAACTGCTTAACTTATACTATAGTCGAGCAAGGACGCAAGGGGTGACTTAATTAAAGTTTATAACCATCTCGGAGGGCACTACTCAGTTGAGTGTCCGTACCTGGCGCTGGCGGACTTTAGCTCAAGATTGAAGAAGCCACAAAGGCCCACAAGTCTTGAAAAACGTGAGGGCAAACTTTTTGAGAGCCTGAATTGTAAACGCTTGGAACAATCTGCCAGAGAGTGTTGTAACCATGAAGGTTTAAGACCTCCATGGTTGTCACGGCACCGACCGTGGGCTCTTTCAAGATGAGATTTGCCCAACACTGGCCCAGATTCAGATATTTCTGGAGCCAGTACGTGTCCAATACTTGCGAACGGTTCGTAACAGAGACGTGACCGACATCCCAAGCGGCTAACGGAAGGAAATTGAAATGAACTGTTGAGTCCACAAATATTCATTTTCATTCAGATTTTTGTTATTACAATAATAAGCAAGTAAGAGAGCTGTCAGATATTCCATGTGTTCACTAAATATTTAAAGAAACTAAATAATAAATAATGATTTTATAACACATGTCTGTAAGACAAATCATACATTAATATTACATTTTAAAATACAATTTAAACAGTTTTCTATGACGGCTCACTGCAAGTTGACAGACTTAGTAGGGAAGCGAGCCATAATATTTTGACTACGGGTACGGCCGCACGGCGAGCATGTTGTCAGAGCGTAGATTATCACTTTGTAAGTAAGTACGAGCTGTTTTTGGTGCTGTTATAAAATAAAACTTGAACTGTAATTGATTGATGTGGGTATGAAAGGGAGTGAGTTAATTTTGGGTGTCCTCAAGAGCTTTTGAATTAAGATGTTTTAGTTTGGACGTGGTTGCGTAACCTGAACTAGGGACTAACAAAGTTGATTCAAGCCTCCTTTACGAATTGATAATAACGATGTAATTAAAATAAAGGTATTGTTACATTTTCGGTATTATTTTAGTTTCGGTCATGTGGGGAATCTTAGGAACTAGTTTAGGTTAGGTTAGATATCCGAATTATGTTTTTACGATGGTTTTTTTGTGTTTTGAACGATTTGGACCTTCATATCTGTTGGAAATCACATCGATCCGACTAATTACCCAAATGTACCCAAAAGTACTGGAAAAGACACATTGCTCAACTCGAGAGCCATATTGGTTGTAGATGAAAATTTACCCAAAATAAAAGTTTGTAACATTTTTGTATTATGAAATATTATCGGAAGAGCACCTGTGGAATATGAGCGAAAATGAGCAGCTTATGGGACAAGCCATCATTTTAGTGTCAAATGATCAGCTTTTCACCGTGTTTTACCGCACAATTTCCCTTATCCTTCGTGCTCTACTAACGTTACCTAATTCCTAAGATTCCCAGGATTACAGAAACTAAAATAGTACCCCCTTTTTATGGATATAATTTTATTTTGAGAAAACTAAAGAAGAAACACTTTTCAACATTAATTTTTGTTTTAAGTTTTCCCCAAAATACAACTGTCTCCATAAAAAAAAGCAAAGAATATGCAGAAAAAAATATTTCATGTTGTTTACTGTTGGCTGAAGAACTTTACGTTACCGCACCTAGGTAATTAATGAAACCATTGCTGCAGCCTAACCTAACCAGTCACAAGTGGTTATATAATACGTGTCCTAACTGCCCCCCCCCCCCCAAAAAAAAATCCCCAATAGAACACAATATCTAAAGACAATAGAAACAAAAATTTTGGCGGAATAATGATTTGTTATTGCCGAAAACGTGGACAGAGTATATTTAACCCAAAGTACTTATTATTAAAAGAAAAAGTTGCTGCCCTTTTAAAATACTTAATTTAATGATAAGAACATCTGGAAAAAATGAACGAAATCAAACAACTCCTGGTATTAGCCATCTTCAGTGTTACCCTTCCATGTGCGAAAAGTGTTCTGCGTCCGAATGCAAAACTATTCAACGTGTTTTTGACAATAACACCACTTTTGGGATATTCTTAAGGTAAGAAGGAAGTAACGAGAGCTGTGTGTTATAGAAAATTTATCTATAGTTGTTGGTTAACCCACACCACTGTTCCAGAGTACAGTAATACCTTTCCAATTTTCTCAGGGAAGGAAGCTGTCTTTAATGCAATATTTAATGAATGTAGGTGGTTTATATACGTTATATAACTAACTAAATAATTTATTGACATTCTCTTTAACTCTTTCTCATATTTCAGATAGTCATGCTGCGTGGTGTTGATCTCATGCGTAAATTGCTGCAAACGTCCCTAGTCATATCTACCCGTAGGATTGCAAATACTGCTTTCAATAAACACTTGTTCATCACAAATGTAACACTGTCTCTTTCTCTCTCAGGTAAGAATATTTGGATAAATTAATTACAGTACAGTACAGGCAATCCCCCGGGTTACAGAAGGGTTCCACTCCTGAAGATCTTTCAACAACACGAAATTCTGTAACGTGAAACCATTTTTCCCATTGACTTCCATTATGCCTGTATAAGTTAAGATGCATTCCTACGGAAATTTTTTGACACCCAAAAACGGAACACAAGCATATTCATATATGTATGAAATTACTGTAGATGGTTTTAACAACATACAAAGAGTCATTCATGATGTGACATGATAATAAATGAGCAAAACACTCACATTTTACTTACCAGAATCAATGTTGAGTGCTGTAGGAGGTGGGGTGGGGTGGTACGAGTGGAGTTACTGGGAGTTACGTCCTTAAAATATCAAGTTAAATGTCCAATGCAATTCCTTTATGGAATCTTTTATCACCACTGCTTTCATTTGAACTTGATGTTGCTTTTCCACTCATCTTGAATAAAGGTACACAGTAACACAGATGCATAACTTAACATAAACTGGGGGAAGAATTCAAACTGAGCAGCACCATTGTTGTGGTGGCTGCTACCAGTTGGATTTTTTCTTTTAAAAATCTAAATAAATTAACCATAATTACATAAGGGTGAATACAGTCCTCAGCACAGACTCATAACTGTTTTATTTAAAAAAAATCAATTTTTTTTTTTTTTTATCCCCAAATTTTGGTCAGAATTTCACAAATTTGTATGGGCGAATTTCCGTAATGTGGGGGATGCTTGTACTGTACTCATGATGGTTGTACTGTTTCCCCAGTTTTGAGTCAGGAAAGTTTCTTCCCATCAGTAAATAGTTTTATGGCATACAGTCTGTCAGTAGTATGAGATCCCAGCACATGGAACACCCACAAAACAGAGACCACATTGTCATAAGGTAGAATTGTTCAGTGGCAGGGTGAAAGATTCACCCTGTCTTTTAAGATATAGTACCTTGATCACGATTCAAACAGTCAACAATGTTAGGTTCCTGATCTCCAGTTCTCAGATCTATCTCTTGCAGCTAAACTTCACTGTTTACATGGCCAGCCATCATGTTTCCTCTTGCTACAAGAGGTGATAAGTGTCATTTACATTACAGTTAACCCTCACTTTACGCGGTCCCGCATTCTGCGTTTCCACGTTAACCAGGGCTGTGGAGTCGGAGTCGGAGTCGAGGAGTCGGAGGAAATTTCGGCTTGTGGAGTCGGAGTCGGAGTCGGTAAAATTGTCCAGACTCCGACTCCTCGAACTAAGAGGCTATCTTGAAGACCTCGATAATGAACGTGTTTCACTAACTGAAAGCCAGTGGAACCAGGTGACACAGTTAGAAAGTCTGCTCTCTCACCCTTTTGCTGCTACCAAGAAACTGCAAGCTGAGGATCTAACACCTGGTACATTTTTATTGGAGTGGAAAAGGTTGCTATACCAGTTGAACAAAAGTGGAGGATTAATCGCTGAGGGCATTGTATCTTCAATGAAAAGAAGAGAGAATGTATTGCTGGATAACAAAATCTTGTTAGCTGCTGTTTACCTTGATCCCATGAATAGAATTTTGTTGGACAATGATCAAACTAGTAAAGGAAAAGAGGCACTATATGAAATAGCAGTACGCATAAAAGAAATGAAGTCACAAACTGAAATTCATGAACCTGAACAAGTTAGAAACATTGACAAGTCAAGTAGCTCAGATTCAGATTCAGCATCTTCAAACAAGGAAATAGACTTTGATTCCTACTTGGACACAATAGAACAAGCAAAGGTAAAGCAACATCGGAGTGAAAATGCAGCAGCGGTAGACATTAAAAATACGAGATTTCAGCAAGATTTCTTTGGTGCACTGATGGAAGTGGAGAAATTTGACCGGTCTTCAAAAGTGACAGTGGAAGAAGCCATACCTGCTTACCCAGAGATTGTAAAAGATGTAGCTAGAGCTGTGACAGCAATGCCACCCACTCAGGTCAGTGTAGAAAGACTGTTTTCTGCACTGAAAATAATCAGATCAGATTTAAGGGCTTCCATGAAGGAAGATCTGACTGAAGCTATTCTGTTCCTAAGAGCAAATATATGAACTCAGGCATATTCATTGCAGTGATTCCACTGATCCCACTAATTTTCTTAAATTATTAAAAGAATTTATTTCCATTTTATAAGCATTATTATGAATTTATTGTAGCAGGCACAGTATAGCACTATAATTTTGGACGATAGTCTCTTCTTTACCATATGAAATTTTGAATTATATCAAACTTTGTTTCGTTGAAAACTGCACAGAGGCTCTCAGCTACAAAACAATTAGCTACAACCTGTTTTTGGTGAGATTAAGGCAAATTTAATTTAATAACTTAATCATGTAAGGTTTATCCATTTTCCTTAATAAGGTATTCATTTCTTTAATGTACATAAATATATAACTTTACTTTAAAAGGAATTGTAGGATCATCATTTAGATCCACATCAGATTATGAGCTTAAACAAAATTCATATGCTGAGATCGAACTTTTAGATATACATGTAAATGGTGTTTTCTAGATAATATCTTGAATTCTTAATAAATTTATTTTTCTTTTAATTGAAACTTTGAAAGTCAAGCCTATCATCTTTTTGTAGTTCTTAAATATCGTCCAGATCATTAATAAAGCTGTAGCAGTATAGCCACGGTGTTTTACTTTTTACCTACGCAGGTTACAACATACAAATTACAATTAGGATGGTAGAAATAGTTGTTACAAATAGGCCAAGGAGTCGGAGTCGGAGTCGGAAGCATAAAAATTTGAGGAGTCGGAGTCGGAGTCGAAGGTTTTGTCTTCGACTCCACAGCCCTGACGTTAACGCGGTGCCTTGCCAGAACCTCACGTGTTCACATTACGCGGAGAGTGTCCGGCGCGACGCTATTTTTAGATTCGCCCCACCCGCCACCCGCCCGCCTGCCTGCCTGTGCTCCTCGCCTCTCCCTCCTCCACCCTCCGCTTGGGCAAGCGGCGCGGTAAGGTTGCGCAGTGTGTGTCTTTGTTGCGTTATCACTGACGTCATATGACGTATCAGACCTGTGATTGGCCATGCATCTCTACCCCCCTCTGCTGCTAGCTGTAATTGGCTTAAAGTATTATGACGTGTCCACCCGGGGGAGGGAGGGAGGGAGTAAAGACGATGCTTGACCTAGCCGCGGCAGTTTCATCCCTCAAGGCCACACCGTGTAAACGCGCATCCATTGTTCCGTAAAATGGCTTCCGCCAGACCACCACCCCCAGAGAGAAACCTTTCCTTACCTGGACCCAGCGGCACTAAGCCAAAGAAGACACGACGTTCCTTAAGCTACGAGGTGAAGTATACCATCATCCAAGAGTTGGAGAAAGGAACAAGGCAGGTTGATTTGGCGCGCCAGCATGGCGTGAACGAATCTACGATTCGAACAATAAAGAAGGATGCAGCCAAGATAAAGGAGCACATGAAGATCACAAAGTCTACAGGTGCTTCTATGATCAAGTATTTTCACAACCAGGTGCTTCTCAAGACAGAAAAATTACTTGTGAGGTTCTTGGTGCGTCAGGCGCGACGGAACATGGCGGTCGACACGCGCTCTGTGAAGGACTACGCACGTGAACTGTACATGGCAGTGGCACGAAAGATGGGAATTACAGAGCCCAAACCCTTTAATGCTTCCTCTGGGTGGTTACAGAGGTTTAAGATCCGGAACAAGATCACCAATATAAACATTGGTGGTGAAGAAGCGAGTGCTGATCGTGCTGCGGCTCGGGAATTTCCTCCGTTTTTACGTGAGATTGTGGAGGAAGGACAGTACAGTGACGACCAGGTGTTTAAAATGCCAGCAGGATTCGGGGCCGGAAGATGCAGAAGGAACGCATCACCGTCCTGTTTACCACCAATGCCTCCGGTACCTGTAAGCTCAAGTTATCGGTGATCCTCACAGCACGCAAGCCGCACGCCTACAAAACCATGGACATGACCAAGCTAAATGTCCACTGGCTGACCGCACGTAAGGCGTGGATGTTCTCTACACTGTCCCTCTCCTGGTTTGATGACTGTTTTGTTCCCGATGTAAAGAAATTCTGTGAGCGACAGAATGTCCCATTTAATATTTTGTTGCTGCTGGACAACGCACCAGGACACTCGCCCCTACTGTTAGATCGTCACCCCAACGTAAAAGTGGTCTTCCTTCCTCCCAACACTACGTCTTTAATCCAGCCCATGGACCAGGAGTTGATTTGCAATGTGAAAGCTGCATTCTCAACAAAAAAATTCCAGCTCCTGAACGACTACACCAACACCAGGGAAGAGTTGCGTGACCTGAGTGACACCACCACCGATAGCAAGAGCGACGAAGATGAGGAACAACGGTTAGAACAGCAAAAAATACTCTTCAAACAATTCTGGAGAGTATTTAACATCAAGAAAGCTGTGGACATCTTGGTGGAGTCATGGGATCAGCTGTCTATTGCTACAATTCGCCACGCATGGAGACATGTGTTGCATGGAATACCAGGTGAGAGGAGGAGTCAATCTGTGACTGGTGAGGTTCAGACTGTTGCAGTAGCAGTGGACCTTGCCAGAGAAGCTGCGCAGACTGTTACAGTTCCAGGCTTCTCCGAGACCACCAACGACTACATCTTGGAGGTGATCAGAGATCCTGTAGTGACTGCCGACGAGATGTTGGAAGAAGAACACTCCAGTGAAGAGGAGGAAGAAGGTGCGGCAGTCTCCGAAGAACACAATTTAAGTCATAGTGATATTAAGGGTGCCATGGAGTGTGCAGAGAAGATGAAGTCCTTCCTTTCCCGTGACAATGACGATGACTGCTATGAAGTCTTCCATAACCGGCTGGTGCAGGCTATGGAGCCGTACATCAAGGTGTATCACGACAACATCAACGCCAGCCGTCAGCAAAGCATAACAGATTTCTTCGCCCGCAACCCACCACAGCCAGCCCAAGCCAGTGATAGTGACAGTGAAGTTGACTTTGAGGGATTTGTCAGGGAAGCCCTGACAACTGTAAGTGACAGTGATGGTGATTCACCTAGTAATGGTGATTCACCTGAGGGCCAGTAATCTGCCCTCTGCCTCGGAACCAGCCTCCATCCCCGTATGCCGACCCATCTCTTCTACTACCGTAAGTGTTCCACATAATTTTTAGTTTTCTAACCTTACCTTTATTTTTCCTATATTAACCTTTATCTTTCCTAACCTAACCTCTTCTATATTACTTGTTTTTTCATACCATCATAAAGTTAAGATAAAATTTTTACTACAACATAGTTGTGTGTCATCAAAAAGTGGAGTTTGGGGATCGGCCTGGACTCCATTTCAATTAATCCCATATGTTATGTTGTTCACTTTACGCGTTCCTCACTTTCCGCGGGACCCTCCGGGTTACATTAACCGCGTAATATGAGAACCAACTGTATATATATATATATATCTATATATATATATATATATATATATTATATATATATATATATATATATATATAATATATATACAATATATCACTTATCTTTGGCGAACTATGAGAACATAGGGCATTCATTTTGTTATACCTAGCCAAAGAAAAGCCTTAGCCTTACAAGTACAGTGTTCTAAAAAAATTTAACAATCAAATGTCACCTAAGGCAAGACCCTCACCTTCTGTGACTGCCCCTAAGTTACCAGTCATTGCTCTCGATGGCCTTCTTGGAGGTTGGCTGGTTGCAAGTTTCACTCGGCATCCCACTTTGTAAATGAGCCTGATAAATGAAGAAGTACAGTTGTGCATTTTCTGTGTTCTCATGATTCGTTAGCGTCTAGCTAGCCTTTGGGAAGCCTCAGCTTGTCGTACAGTACTCTATTTTAAGGGATAGACCTGTCATTGGGCAGATGGACTGATCTTAGTAGCCAAGCTACTTATGTCTTGAGGTTCCTTGGGTTCCAAAACCGGAATGATTAGTGGGCATATTCATGAGTCATTTTCCAGACTCTGTTATAAAATTCTGTAGGATTTCAGAGGCAGTTTATTAGTTATTATTGATGAGGAAATAGATGGTTTAGATACCCGTAGGTGTGGATTCTATATTCTCCCTTCTGGAAAGCAGTGGAGGTATACATCATTCTCATAGATCCGAGTGATCCAGGATTGTTTTGAAGTAATACTGTTTTTGGTAATACCCTGCCACTATTTTCCCTTGTATGGCAAGGTGACTCTATAAGGTGAATAGTAAACAATACAGTATGTTCTCTTTCTTTTTTTTTTATCTTGTAATGGGATTACTTGTGATTTTTTTTTTTTTTTTTTTTTTACGGGGATTAGCCCACCGGGACACAGGTCACTGACCCACATTGGGGCCTGGGGTGGCAAAAATGTAATAATAATAATAATAATAGTAATAATAATAATAATAATAATAATAATAATAATAATAAATAATATTCATAATAATTCATAATAAATAAAATTTATGATAACAAAAATAAAATAATGATGATAATAATACTGTAACTGTAATAATAATAATAATTTTAATAATAAAAAACTATAAATACAAAAATGAATAAAAAGATCAAAAGTGAGAAACGATATATGTATGTTGTGTTGTCAATGGTAAGAGAAACAATTGAGACCCTGCAATTGTGCATAAATGGGGCAGAAAGTCAGATCAGCAACCTGGGACTTGGTCACAATTTTCGTGATGCCATATGGCAGCAGGGTCTACCATTAGACATCACATTATGCTTCCAATATCTTCCCAGGCGGTAGTACCTCCCTGTTTGGTAGCTGCCCACTACCTATTACCTATTTACCTATGCTTTATTATTAGTAAAATGGTATTGATCTCTTATTATTTTCTTCCTTGCTTTTTATTTTAGGTATGGGTGATGTCCTTCAGCAACATCATAATATTGCATACAAACAGCAGGCAACTTGGGATATAACCCGAACACGACACATGACCTGTACTGGGATGACTGTAGGTGCTCTCTGCCATCACTGGTAAGTCCAGTGAGATTTTCCCATCTTTTGTAGAAGGAATGCTATCCCTTAATTGGAGTAAATTGTTGTTTTCATAAAGGAAAATATTTAATTGCCAGAATCAGTTATGTTTTCTTGAAAATAAATGTTACAGATGTATAGAATACAAATTAAATTGTGTAAGAAGTTTTGTGTTAGGTCTTCACCTCTTATCATAAATCACTTATAGTTCAGTAGATGAAACATATTTAGTCTCTTATCAAGGCCATTCTCATTTAATATTCTCATTGTGAAGATCTGATTCAGATAAACACATGCTACAACAAATATTACTTGCTTGTCTCATACTACATTATCTGTGACTTTTAATCTTTTTATTCATTGCCATGCCATCACAAAATAACCTTAGAAGTTATAATTTTGAAAAATATTTAAATTATTTGCCTTTTCAGGTACATTTTGCTCGATAAAAAATTGCCTGGCCGAACTCTAAAAGTTGTGGTGAAGAAACTCCTGGTTGATCAATTATTGTTTTCACCGGTGTGCTTGACTGTTTTCTTCATATCACTGGGGTTCTTCAGAGGAGGTGATTGGGAAGAGTTCTTTTCTAACCTTCATCATAAAGGTTGGATGTTGTATGTTGCTGAATGGTTTGTGTGGCCTCCCGCCCAGATCATCAACTTTTACTTGCTCCCAACAAAATATCGTGTCTTATATGATAACATTATATCTCTTCTTTTTGATGTTTATACCTCACATATTTGCTATGATATGAAGATCAATAAAATAGATGATTATGGAGAAAATACAATGGATAAAGGTGTGTTAAAAAATGACTCGGAAATAAATGTAAATAACCATACGAGGAAGTCTGTGAGTTGATGTGAGATACAGTCTGAATGAGTACTAAAGAATTTATTTTAATTAATAATGCCAAATACTGTTATCTTATAGCCTAACATGTGGCTCAGTCTACTCATGCATAGTAATGTCAACCAAGCGTGCAGTTTGAAAATCCAGTCTTCATTCGAACATTGGTGGCTGGAACTAATCAAATAGAAAATTAGTTTATCCCTTCCTTTCATACTGTTATCTAAAAAGGCTGGGAGTTTCATTGTCATATTAGCACATGTACTCTGCAACCTTTAATTAACTCACTTACATTCTATCATCTCATGTGAAGATAAGTGCAACCCCTCACCTATTTTAGCTACCTATGTACTCGAGGTTTGGCTGTAGCCATATAATCTCAAGTAGTAAATTTAGTGAAAACTGAGTTATTTCCTTGTGAAAAAAGAGTTCAAAATTACATAAAAATTTTATTTGAGGTTAGCTGTTGGATACTTATGGGGGCTAACATTGAAAATATTATACTTTTAAATGTACGTTCATTTGTTTTCTTTTGTAAGGACATACTGTATGTCAGAGGTTCTTAACCTGGGAACATGCCTCCCTGGGGGAGGTTTATCTTTCAGGAGGGCTGCAAAGGATTGAACATATTTCTGACTTAGAATATATAACCCCACTGAAATAAATTAATAAGTAATTAAAACATTGGTGTGACACTGTCGGACAGGGAAAACTTGCCATTCATTAATCTTAATCTTAATTTTGTGTAGTGTCCCTCAAGAGTATAATATGAAATTTTTTGGAGATAGAGTACAGCATGCCCTGACAATTTGCAGATTTTTAATTCGCGGATGTCACCCTGGATGTACCCAAGAATGTTTGCGGGTAGTTTTAAAGTTACCGGCATTTTTGCGACCGGAACAGGAAGCCATTTGTTCTAAAGACTGATTTTTACGAGGAAAAAATTGCCGTATGGCAACCCATCCAACTCAACTTTAATAACAAAGCACAGAGTTGACTTGAGGGCAGACTCTCAGGCTACAGGTAGGATAATCAATCGTGGTGACATTGACCTCCGAGACCATTATAAAGTATTATGTGATGAACTCCTGCTATTCTTAGCGCTGTTTCGCGGTAGTACTTAACAAACAACTGTTTGTGCGGTAAAAGTTTGGTCATTAAGCTTTGTGTACAACTTTTAAATTTTACTGCTAGTTAACAGAACTATTATGTCATTAGCAGAAAAGTTTTGTGTATACCAGCCCAGGTTGTGATCTGGTTGTGATGAGAGGAATAGATTAATTTTCTAATCAATTCTAGTCACGATTTTGTTGATAAAACCTGGGATTTCAAACCACAGTCTTGGCTAACAATACGGCCATGCTAAGAGATGAAGGCCAGTTGCTTGTTTAGGATCCCTCCATTGTTCTTGATTCCACAACTTGACTTAGCAGACTGTCCCATAGATCTACCATTCTCTGTGTGAAGAAATGTTTCCCTATGTTCATTCTACATGATAACTTGGCGAGCTTGAAGTCTTGTCCCCTTGTGTCGGTGGTGCATGATATTACATAAAAATGGCCTGGGTTCACCTTTTCCATCCCTTTCAAGAATTTGAATGTCTGTGAGATTTGCCCTATTGTGCCTTGTCTGAAGGGTTGTTAGCTCTAAGGCCCTCAGTCAACTTAGATAATAGAGATGATGTACAGTAGTTCCATAATCATCCTAGTCGCTCTGTGTTGAACCTTTTCTAGTGATGTTAGGTGTTTCTGAAGGTAGGATTTTCATGCCTGTATACAGTAATCCAGACTGGGATGTATGTGAGATTTATACAGTTGAAGGAGTAATTTCCTATACAGTAAAGCCTTGATAACGCTGCATTTGATATCTCGGAATTTCATATAATTCGGCATGGATATGGTCTGTGATTTTATTATAGAATTACTCGGGAAATGCTGAGATATATGTATAAAATTTGGCCGCGTGGGTAACAGTAAAGGCAGCCGTGATGTCGCATTGCACCCCAAGCTTGGGTCAGTCTGGTGTTTGTTATTATTGCGGTCAGGTGTGCGCTGCTTGCCTCTCCACACTTTGTGTCTCTGCTTGTCCTCTCCCTCATCAAGCATCACAGATATGGTATCTGCACCTTTAAAGAGCTATAGGAAAGACATGAAGCTCAAATCCCTGAGTCTTCATGAAAAAATAAATTGTTTGACTGAGTTGATGCTGGCGCATCCATGAGTACGGTGTGTGAGGAGTTTGGTATCAAGTCCAGCACATTTTACGACAAGAATAAATCAGGACACGATTTGGAAGCACTTTTAAAGTTTGGAGGACCTTGGTAGCTCGAGAAAGTGCAAAAAAGAATTAAGCCTCCAAACTTTACTGATTTAGATCAAGCTGTGTACAAGTGGTACAAGCAGCAATGTATGTCTGGCGTCAAAGTACGCGGTATGGACACTCAAAATGCGGCAGCTCTCTTAGCACAACACTTCAAGATAAAAGGCTTCAAGTGCAGGTTAGTTTTTCAATTTAAGAAGCCGTTGTTGTTTACTAGAAAGTTGCTGGTGAGTCTGCCAGTACTGACAAAGGAAGTGTTGAGCCCTTCGGGAAGCGTCTTATGAATATTATTGAAGACGCTCAGTTATTGGTCAGCCAGATATATAATGCTGACGAAACAAACCTTTTTTGGAAGGCTCCACCAGCCACCCAGGCTTACAGGTATGAGACACATGTATCCAGCAGGAAGATGGCAAAGGATCGAGTACAGTAATACCCCAATTTACGCGGTCAATTGAACCCACGGAGGTCCGCGTAAAACGAGAAACGCGTAAATGGAATAACAGAACATATGGGATTAATTGAAATAGAGACTGGGTCGACTCCCAAACTCCACTTTTTCCAACACAATACCGACACAACACCTATGTTGTAGTAAAAATAATATCTTAATTTTATGATGGTATGCACACATAATTAATATTTAAGAGAAATACAGTCGCCAGGCTAATTTCCATTCAAATAATGGACTCAACTCCCCCCCCCCCACCCCTCTTCCCAGCTCGCTGGCTCCTACCTCTCTGAGAAATGTTTGGGTGAAAACACTAGATTTTAAGGTATAGTAATAAATAATACCTCAGACTAAAGTTAGGATAATATAATTGACATTGCTGGATTCCTTGCAAGACCAGGAATATTTTGAATATGCCCGTAATATATTTTGCACAAAAGATAACATATTTGCTCTGTGTAAACAAAATTCTTACATTAGATCTAAAATTTGTATGTCTAATGCAAAATCCATGATATTTATATTCAAAATGATCATCATATTGTAAGAATTCCAGCAATGTAAATTATATTCTGGTTGGGTAATTTGTATGAATTTTATGAGCTAAAACAAATATCTTCAGTAAATAAAAAAAAAAATATACCGTACTTCACCCAGACACTATCTGTCAATCAAAATACCCCACCTCCGGCTCCCCCCCCCCCCCCCTCTTCTCACGCTCGCTGGGCCCCTCCCTTCCTCCCTACCCCCCACCTACCCTCCCTACCACAGAAATGTTTGGGTTAAAACAGTATATTTACATTTTTAGTAATAAATAATACCTCAGACTAAAGTTAGGATAATATAATTGACATTGCTGGATTCCTTGCAAGACCAGGAATATTTTGAATATATACATCATATATTTTGCACAAAAGATAACATATTTGCTCTGTGTAAACAAAATTTTTACTTTAGATCTAAAATTTGTATGTCTAATGCAAAATCCATGATGTTTATATTCAAAATGATCATCATATTGTAAGAATTCCAGCAATGTAAGTTATATTCTGGCTGGGTAATTTGTATGAATTTTATGAGTTAAATAAAAAAATTATACTTCACCCTAGTATATGAGTAGATGCACCGTGTAAAGTGGGAATTCTGGTTCTGGCAGGGTACCGCGTAAACGAGAACCGCGTAAAGCGGGGTATTACTGTATTGATCATGAACAGCTTACCAGTGATAATACAAGGGGAATAAGACTGCCCAAATTACTCATGACGTCTTTCACACCTGGTTTCACAGTCACATTTTACATGTTGTCATCAAGTATCAGACGGTATTTCTAAGGATAATGTGAAGCCCATCCTGCTCCTCAACAATGCCCCTGCACATCCTGCCGTAGAGGAGCTTGTGGGACATGGTGATCATGTAACATCCATCCAATACCTCCTTAATACAGCCAATGCACCAGGGAGTGATAGAGGGCTGCAAGCAACACTACAGGTAGAAGTATCAGGGAGAGTGCCTTGTGGTGTTGGAGGATGAGGGTGACATGGAGGTTGATACGAGGGGGACTCGCACTTTGGAAAATTACAAAGCCTACAACATCTGTACTCTGTGTTTAACTTTGCAGAGGCATGGAAAAGCCTTAGTGTAACTATCTTAGCCAGTGTGTAGAACAAACATTTGAAAGGCACTGAGGTCGAGGTCAACTTTGCAGGGTTTGGCACTGACGATTTCTTTAACTTGCTACACTGAGGTGGCGAGACTGGGGAGTCTGAGTACAATGTTGTGGAGTGGCTGGAGGTAGACAACGCAGAACAGGGATTTCATCACGACACAGAGGAGGAGATAGCTGCAAGTGTCTGAAGGAAAGGCAGAAGAACAAGATGACAAATATGATGACGAAGATCCCAGTTCACGGCTTAAGCTGTCTGATCTCAGATTTCACTTGGACAAGGCCTTGGAGGCAGTGGTGCAGTTGCCTGACCTTCAGTAATGCTGTTCAAATCTTAGAGACATCAGGGCAGATGTCATAAAACATCAACACACCAACTTCAAGCAAAGGAAAATATCTGACTTCTTTAAATCTGCATCAAGGGTCCCAAGAACCAGTTGACCTTCCTCCAGCAGAGAAGCCTCCTTAGCGATACCTTCAGCATTGGGATAATTTTCCTCAGACTCTTCCAGCAGTGCCAGTTTCCTACACAGTATTCCTTCAGAAGTGTCACGTATCTTGCTGTCATTCGATAGTGAGTGATTGTACAGTGTACTGTACAACTTATAGTGTTAACATAGTTTTTAAGTGAAAATACCCTGTACAGTAATGTTTAAGTGAAAATACTGTGCGGTACAGTACTCTAGTGTTGAAATGAAAATACTATGTACGTACATATGAAATTCTTCATTTTCAAACTGTAAGTGAACAAATTACTGTACAATAGTACAGTATACAGTACTGTGCTTAAGTGCCGACTGTTTGCTGTTTATTTGCGTCTCCCCTCCATCACATCCGCCACTTGCGTCATCTACCATGCCTCTGTGTCACCTGTGAGGGCAAATTTTTTCAGGGTGAGATTTGTGAATTCTTGGAACAACCTGTAGAGCATTGTGACGGCACCGAGTGTAACCTCATTCAAGCCAAGACTTGACTAACACTGGAGCAGGTTCCGATATATTCAGGAGCCAGTATATGCCCAGTACCTTCCAACAGTGCGTGGCAGAGATGTGACCAACCACCCAAGTGGCGAAGAGGATAAAAGTAAAAGTAAAAACCATGCCTCTGTGTCACCTACTGTGCATCTCTGTCTCCTACTATGATGATTCATTCTTCGCCTGCAGTGCTGGTAAGTGTTACTTTTTAAATTTAGTAATTGCATGTACAGTGGTCCCTCGGTTAACGAACGGTTCGATTAACGAAATTTTGGTTAACGAATTACCTCCCATAAGGATTTTCAATTCGGTTAATGAATAAAACTTCGGTTAACGAAATCCTTACGACAAACACGTTTTGTTGTGAGCATCAGCTGATGGGCTAGTCTGCCAATTCAGTAATCTGTTCTATGTTTACATGCGTTTCCAGTGGAGTAAATATCAAGAAAGATGTGCTCTTTAATATTTTTGCATTTTTTATATTAAAATTATTCGTCATTTTAAAATTTAGTTAACATGTTGATAATATATACAGTACAGGGAACTAGTTTTTGTGCACCCATCAGCCGCTTGACTCACCCACCAGGCGTCAGTGTGGCTTTGTTTACAGTGGAGTGAACATCGATTTTGTTGGTGTCTTGAATATTTTTGCATTTTTACATTAAAATTATTGGTAATTCTGAAATTTAGTTAACATTTTAATAATATATAGCACAGTGCAGTGGTGATTTAAATAAATTAATCTTGAATTACATCTAGGGAACTTAAAATTTTATTGGTGAAATTACTGCATTGAGCATGGGTCCCTTCTCCTCCGCCCCCACTTCTAATTCCCATCATCATCATCAACCAGGAACCTTCTACATACACACCTCAAAGTAAGTGTACTTTAATGCATTTTTTTTTTACTTTGTATTTACTTTTCTGTGAGCTGGAACCAATTACCCAATATCCCATTGAAACAATGGATTCGATTTACGAAATTTTCGGTAAACGAATGACTCTGTGGAACGAAATTGTGTTCGTTAACCGAGGGACTACTGTACACGTATATGGACTGATAAGTTTTTATTCTTTTATTTTTGTATGGAGGCGGGGAAAATTACCTCAATAACTATGAATTTGGGGTAATTTGGCAAGGTCAGAGCCCCATACATGCCGAGTTATCGAGGTTTTACTGATGTATTTGAAGGTATGCTTTATAATTTCAAAATCTGGGATTTCAGGTTCAGTCCTTATTATTTTATTTACAATATTGATGTGTCATAAATTGAATGAATATAATGTGCACTCTGGTATTTACTTAATTATTATCGATAAGGTATGTTGTGTCATGAATGTTTTGAAATATTTTAAGATGACAGCAAAATAAGGATTTTTAGTGAATAACTGTACAGTATCTGTATGGGCTATTATTGTATAAAATGCAGGTAGTCACTGTTATATTTCATCTTTTGTACATACAGTATGGAAAAATAATATGTACTGTAGTCAATATTTTTTGTGTACAGTACAACATACATTCATTAATGTACAATGTATTTGTTGAAATTTATTGTACAATTATCCATTAAAATCACTCATTTTATGAAATGTTTGTTTTTTAGTCCTTTGTTGTTGTTTTTTTTTAACAAACCAGGTCACTGTGAAAAACAAAACAAATTACATATGCAATTTACAAACAGAAAATAGGCCTGGTATTATCTGCCTTTTATGTTAATGGTCTGGAACTGCTTGTGAGGAAAAAGATTATGGTGGAAGATTTTTGGATTCATTGAAATAAAATGTGCATGTTCCAATAGTATAAAATAGGGTTATTTTATTTGAACACTGACAAAAGAGGACACTCTGGCACAAGGGGGATTTGTACTGTACTAGTTCGCTTTGTATAAATGTTATATAATGTGTTATGTATGCTGCAGTAAAAGCATTTTCTGATTTGTGGGCTGATTTTACAAAATAATTGTAAATTCTGTTGATGATGCAACTTTATTTACCACAGAGACATAAGTACATACCAGGCCTACATACCAAACACTCGGCGTCTCATTATTCTCTATCACTTCAGAAACACTTGGACTTTGTCTTAATTCTGCAGTGAATTTACTACTTTCGTCTTGGTATTGTGTTTTGGGTTAACACAATCAAATCAAGTAAAGATCTCTTGAAGGAACACTGGCTGAGCCAGGGGAAGAGGCTTTGGAAAAATCTCACTTGTCCAAGACAAAAACTGAATGGTACAGCAAACTAGACAAATCCATGACCAATCAACACACATTCTCTCTTACTCGAATGAATCACCACACTTTCCCAGGAATGAATGGATATTTTAATCCAAATTTCATATCAATGTCAATTTTGCATCAAAAACCTTTGTGGAAAAATAATAAGGGCAAAAGCCAGGACGTTTTAAGATATTTAAAAAGTTCCTCCCGGATGGAGATTTAAGGACCAAAAGGAAGACATGTCTGGGAAAATACAGACATATGGTAACCCTAGTGGAAAAGAATATTATTTATTAAACAGTAATATGTTGCTTTACAGAAACAAAAGAAAGACTGCTGAATATCGATTATTCAGCCAAACCTGTACACTGCTCACCACTTCCAAGTACAACGCGTATGAGTATAATTTAGTATAATCATATACATGTATAAGGGACAGAAATTTGTTAGACATTACGAGAGATTGGCCTTATTACAAACTATACATGTGCCAAGGTAATGTTAGAATGGATCTAACATGTTCTGAACATTAAATGTTAGTACAGTATGTGGACTGTACTGTAATGGACTGTACAGTCAAAAGGGGGGGGGGGGGGAATCACACTATTAACATGAAAAATTTTAACAGTACTTTACCTTATTCCTTAAAAAAGCAATGGCATGCACTCTTGATATAAAATCTCCCTTAGGTACAGTTGCAGAAATGTGTTCCTACACCCCCTGTGGTAACCAGTGTCTCCAAACAGCCAAACTATATGACCTATAGCATCCCTATCCACCAATCATGTTCATCGTTACATGACCAGTACCCATTCACTCAAAAATAGTGAGACAGTACTACTTGTATCCTCTTCACCACTGATCTGCTTGTTAGCCGCTTGGGTTACTGCGACGGTGCTGCTTGTAGACACGGGTTACCACAGGGGGTGTAGGAACACAATTCTGCAGCTGCACATAGAGTTCCTTCCATTACTTTTCAACAAACTGTTCAAAATGAAGTGGAACTATCAAGCTAAAGGAGCATCCGCTAATATGATAATGATCTTTTATTTAAAATCTTGAGAATGGTTGTGTAAATGGAATTTTTATTTATTTCTATAAAATGGTAACTGCAGTGTCTAAATCTCAAGATAAATTATGTTGAAATCCCAGAACATTTACTTATTCAATATTCACTATGAAGTTACACTAGAACATAAAAAATATAAATTCCTTGTAGAATGCCAACCTCTGCCATCTTGAATAAGCCACGGCAATCATCTGTTTGTTACTTGTGTTATTTATATGTACAGTACTGTACTGCAGGTAAAGGCATCAGCCCTGTGTATGTAGATCTTCACCTACTCTGGACAATAATTGATGCTAAATTCTATGGGTTAGTGGTATCACTATAATAATAATATTCAGGACTGTGCACACACACACACACATGCACGCATGCACACATTTCTACTGTCTAGTTATCTGAACATACTGTATATGGAGATGTAATCAACTTTTAATGATCATGAGTAGTTCATGTGATATGAAAGTTGTCATTTATTTTTATAAATATTGCCCAATATATTTGTTGTTTAGTAGAGTTTGTATTTCAAATCTGATAAGAAATGTTGCACAACTTTCCAAATATGGTTAGAGACAGTAACAGAGTATTGTGAAGGACTTGGGAAAATGTTAAGCTGTGGAGAGGAAGGTGATATTTTTTTTTTATTTTATTTATTTTTTTTATGGGAATTATCCCACCCAGGCACAGGTCAAACGACCCACAACGGAGCCTGGGGGGCGAAAAAAAAACAAGAACGGAAAGAAATTGTAAATATTGAAATAAAAGGTTATACTGTATTAATCTACACCACGAAGATGCCGGAAAACCAGCTTTTTAAAGTGAGATATTGTAAGAGCATGGAAACACAGAAGAAGGCAGAGCATTCCACAGTTTGACTGTGTGAGGAAAGAAGGAGGTACTATAACAGGTTATTCTTGTGTGACTGATATTCACAGAGAAACGGTTTGCACCGCGGGCAAGATGTGTGTTACGAACCCACGGCCTTGCCGGCGGTACACAGGATGCCAAATCCACTGAACATTGCTCGTTCAAGTACCTGTAAAAGAGAGAGAGTGAAGCAACATTGCGGCGAAGAGAAAGGGAAGAGAGATTGTCAACTAAAGGAGGAGAGTTAATAAGACGAAATGCCTTTGATTCCACCCTATCTAATAGTTGGACAGAAGAGCCACCCCAGATATGAGAGCAGTACTCCAAGTTAGGACGAATGAATCCCTTATATACTTGGAGCAACTGCTCAGGAGTGAAGTAGCTGCGGCATCTGTGCAGCATTCCCAACTTTCGGGAGGCAGCTTTAGTTATACTAAGGATGTGTGATTTCCAGGACATATTGGAGGAAATGGTGAGGCCTAACATATTTATTTCAGAATTTGGGAGGATGAGAGCGTCCTGAAATGTAATTGGTGGCAGATCGTCTAATTGATGGGAGAGATCGAGTTAGTGAAATTGAAAGCCTTCCAAATGTCCTAAAAAAGTTGAAAGATAACATGAGAAGCACTTGCAGTCTTAACTTACCTTCATCAGAATCAGTTGAAAGAAATCTCTCAATCTTTGGATAGTACTTCAGATTGCTTGCACTCTCCCAGTGACAGTGACATCAGCAGAGAGAAGCTTTTCAAAACTCAAGTTCATAAAGACCTATCTCAGATCCACAATGGCACAAGATTGCCTCAGTAGACTCACTATTATTAGTATTAATCAAGGCATTAGCAGGCAGCTGTCTTGTGATAAATGTTATTGAAGAATTTGGTGCGAGAAAATCAAGGAGGCACAGATTCTAAGCACTTGAGGGTATATATATGGTATGACAAACATTGTTGTTTTTTGTTAATTTTTTAATCAAGGTTACAGGTGGCTTCATCAATTTTCCTTTACAGTATTTCTTCTGATTACCTTCTTTATCATTTTATCAAACTACCGGTATCTATATTTAATTCGTTTTTCATTTTCTTCCCTTTCCTATTATTTTCTCCACTTTATAGTTGTTTAAAATTTATATGTACGGTAGGTATTTTACTTACCTGATGACTTATTTCTTCTTTTCTCTTAAATTACCCTAAGTGATTTTACATGTATATAATGACTTAGGCTATGATATAATGGAATTTTAGACACTACAGGTATTCTGTTGTGTAGTTATGTCTTTGGCCACAGTGTAACCTTGGGGGTAAGTTTTGGCCAGTTGAGGCATTACTTGAAGCCACAAGTTCTGCTCCTGTAAAAGTAAAGAGGAACAATAATGATGAAAGCAAACAAAGAATTTAAAATTTGTATTGTAAAGCAACAAAAAATATCACCACTGATATCTTTCATATTCAGATTTAGTAGAAAAATCATTTCTAGATTGCTAAACAAGAAGTTACAACATAAGACCAATCCAATTTTAAGCTACAATATTAAGGTTGTCTTCAATCCATATGATCAACAACCACTCCATTTTCTCCAGCCTGGGGTCACGTATTCTGGTCACAGTCCTTAAGGAGGGAGACGCCCAATCACCAGCAGCTGTCATTATTAGCTTTGTTCTTTTAAGGATGGTAGAGATGCATGATGGTGGCAACTTCAAGTCTCTACCAATCTTTGCTGGTCCATCACCCCTCTTATCACATCTTATCACATCAAGTTTGATAGTAAGGCTCACAGCCTTATGTGCCCTCTTAAGGACAGCACTAGAGGCACTATCACTGTGGCGTTAAGGCATGATTGCTAATACACAATGTCGGAAACAACGGAAAAACACAAAGTCGGAGACAACAGGGTACAAGGTAGGTAAGGTAGGTGGAACACACTTGCAGAGCCCTCTCATGGCAAGAATGCGTGCCACGCCACTGCCCGCCAAATTCAAAACACGTCGGATCAACTAGGTACTCAACAAAATTTACCGGGTGTTTCCGCTATATGTAATTGGCAGTAATTGGGATGCCGGTTTTCAGGGTACAACATACATTAAGAGGCTTGTTAGCTGCTTGGGTAGTCGGTCATGTTCTGTTGTGCATTGTTGGCAAGTACTGGGCGTGCACTGACTCCTGAATGTATCTGAATCTGCTCCAGTGCTGGTCAAGTCTGGTCTTGAAAGAGCTCACACTCGGTGCCATCACAACACTCTCTGGCAGGTTCTTCCAAGAGTTCACAATTCTCACTGAAAAGTTTGCCCTTACAGTTTCTTGGACTTGGGGATTTTTCAACCTTGAGCTGTGACCTCCAGGTATGCCTCCAGGTACAGACACTCAACTGAGTAGTACCCTCTGAGATGTTTATAAACTTCAATTAGGTCACCCCTGGCCTATCTGTTGTATAAGCTAGACAGTTGCAGGCATTCTAATCTCTCTGGAAAAGTGAGGTGTCATAGTACAGGCACCAGTTTGATGACCTTCCTTTGGACATTTTCAGTCAACTGACAGTCTCTAGCATATCTTGGGGACCAAATGGAGTAACACTACTCCAAATGGAGCAGCACCTTACTCTTGATGGTCGTTATGAAGAACAGACTATCTAGATCTGATGACTTTCTTATAAAACCTACTAGTTTAGTGGCTTGATTCATCATTTTACAATGGCCTGAGAACTTCAGTTCATTGTCAACATACTCGTACACACCCAGGTCTTATAAGGCGGGGGTAGGCGTGGGTTGATAGTTGACCCCCACAACCATCGTACTCCTACCACCACAACCATGGTACTCCTACCACCACAACCATCGTACTCCTACCACCACAACCATGGCACTCCTACCACCACAACCATGGTACTCCTACCACCACAACCATGGCACTCCTACCACCACAACCATGGCACTCCTACCACCACAACCATGGCACTCCTACCACCACAACCATGGCACTCCTACCACCACAACCATGGTACTCCTACCACCACAACCATGGCACTCCTACCACCACAACCATGGCACTCCTACCACCACAACAATGGTACTTCTACCACCACAACCATGGCACTCCTACCACCACAACCATGGCACTCCTACCACCACAACAATGGTACTCCTACCACCACAACCATGGCACTCCTTCCACCACAACCACGGCACTCCTACCACCACAACCATGGCACTCCTACCACCACAACCATGGCACTCCTACCACCACAACCATGGCACTCCTACCACCACAACAATGGTACTCCTACCACCACAACCATGGCACTCCTTCCACCACAACCATGGCACTCCTACCACCACAACCATGGCACTCCTACCACCACAACAATGGTACTCCTACCACCACAACCATGGCACTCCTACCACCACAACCATGGCACTCCTACCACCACAACAATGGTACTCCTACCACCACAACCATGGCACTCCTTCCACCACAACCATGGCACTCCTACCACCACAACAATGGTACTCCTACCACCACAACCATGGCACTCCTTCCACCACAACCATGTGTAATAATTGTTTATCAGACCAACTGCCTACAGCCCAGAGAAGAACAACACATAACAGTAAGTAAATACCCTCGTGGTGACCGACATAAGTTGACACCCCCACAGTGATAGCAAGACCTGACCCAAGAAGGCAAGGCCACTAAGTGCTTGAGTTAACTGTGGGATATGACCGTGTTAAAGAAACCCCACACGGTCAAGACACACCCAGTTCAGTGTTAATTGGGAGAGGTCATCTGCCGTGTGGTGACCACCAATATATAGGCCCTGCACCCCCTTTCACGGGGATTCAGAACACTTACACACCACTATCGACAGAAGACGGAGTCACGCTCGTCACTAGTCGAGGTTGGGAGGGAGACTTCCCTCCTGAGCACCGCGTCTCCAGCTAGCAGAGTGTCCCACAGGAGACATAAGAATGGAGGAAACTGCAGCGGGCCTATTGACCCATACTGGGCAGTCCCGTTTATACCCAACCCCTATTGCTCATATAAGCATCCAACCTATGTTTGAAGCTATCCAGCGTATTCGAGTTATTGATGATATTTAGTAACTTGTTCCATTCATCCACTACTCTGTTTCCAAACCAGTGTTTACCTATTTCACGCCGAAATCTAAATTTGTCTAATTTAAAACCATTGTTACGAGTTCACTCGTGGTTGGATAGTTTGAGTACCTTTGTAATGTCCCCTTTGTTTAACCCTGACTTCCATTTATACACCTCAATCATGTCGCCCCTCACTCTACATCTCTCGAGGTAGTGCAAATTAAGATGCTTTAACCTGTCTCTGTCCTCAAGGTTCCTAATGCCCGGGATTAGTCTTGTTATTCTCCTCTGGATTCCTTCCAAGGATTCTATATCCATTCTGTAATACGGTGACCAGAACTGAACTGCGTAATCCAGGTGAGGTCTCACAAGCGCTTGATATAATTTTAAGATGACCTCGCTGATCTTGTAACTAACACTCCTTTGTATGAACCCAAGTACTTTATTAGCCTTGTTACGAGCAAAAACACATTGTTTACTTGGCTTAAGATTCCTACTTATCATTACTCCTAAATCTCTCTCGCACTCGGATTCCACAATGGCATCGTTGTTCATCTGGTAACTGGTTTCCCTGTTTACATCTATACTGAGTACTTTACATTTGTCCACATTGAATTTCATCTGCCATTTTTCAGACCATTCAAAAAATTTGTTTAGATCTTCCTGTAGTTTTGCAGAGTCCTCGTCAAATTTAATTACACTTCCTATTTTAGTGTCATCAGCAAGTTTACTTATGTTGCTGTCTATGCCGATATCTATGTCGTTTATGTATATAATAAATAATAATGGTCCAAGTACTGAGACTTGGGGAACTCCACTAGTGACGTTGCTCCAATGCGATTTAGTGCCGTTTATGCTCACTCGCTGCAGCACTCCCTTCAACAGCTCCTGCTGGGCCTCCCTCAGGTCACATGTGCGTCATTGTCAGAGCTATCCATAGGGTGAGTTACTTACTGTGGTAAGTGTATTCATTTCATGTTTGTGTCCGAGAGTCAGTGTTTAGTAACGTAAATATAATGTTCTAGTAATGTGTCTGTGTCATTGAGTGAATAATAAATAGCTGTACTTAGAATTGGTGTTCAGAAATATTTCCCCTAAGAACATATTTACAGTAAAATCCCTAACCGGCCATGCTACCAAACTTCCTCACTTTAGCCTATGACTAAATATTCTATCCATACTTTCTACCTCTAAATCCCCCTCGTTACACTGGTAGCAGCGTACTTAAGGTAAACCCAAGCCTTCCCTTGCTTAGCTATTACACCTGGCTTGTCTTCTCCTTCATTTAATTCAGTTCGAGTATTATTTACTTTTACTTTTATCCTCTTCGCCACTGATCGGCTTGTTAGCCGCTTGGGCGATCGGTCACGTCTCTTTTCATTAATATTCTTCACCAAAAGATCGGCTCGCTAGCCGCCCAGGCGATCGGTCACGTCGCCGTCATGCACTGTTGGCAAATACTGGGCATGCACCGGCCCCTGAATGTACTTGAACCCGCTCCAGTGTTGGTCAAATCTTGTCTTGAAAGAGCTCACACTCGGTGCCGTCACAACACTCTCTGGTAGATTGTTCCAAGAGTTTACAACCCTCACCCCGAAAAAGTTTGCCCTCTCGGTTTTCTGGACTTGCAGCTTCTTCAATCTTGAGCTGTGACCCCTTGTGGGGCGAGCATCCGCCAGCTCCAAGTAAGGACACTCAACTGAGTAGTGCCCCCTGAGATGCTTATACACCTCAACTAGGTCCCCCCTTGCCCGTCTGTAGTATAAGCTAGGCAAGTTCAGGCGCTCCAATCTCTCAGGGTACCTGATGTGCCGAAGTGCAGGCACCAGTCTGGTGGCCCTCCTTTGAACATTTTCAACCAACTGACAGTCCCTAGCATATCTCGGGGACCAGATGGGGTGACAGTACTCCAGATGGGGAAGCACTTCTCTCCTGAAGATCGTTACGAGGGACGGACCGTCTAGATATCTGAACGACCTTCTTATAAGACCCAATAATTTATATGCCTGATTTACCTTCTTCTCACAATGGCCCGAGAACTTCAGCTCATTGTCAACATACACACCTAGGTCCTTCTCACACACAGTCTCAACTAGTGCAGTTTCTTCATCCCATTGGGACATATTGTACTGCGCAACTCATTGCCATTCCTAAAAACCCGTTTAATTCATATTACGCTACATAATATTCAAATCCACCGCGCTTGTAGAATCTCGGGAGCGTTTTACCCTCAGGATCACTCTCAGTAAGCCCTGCCTTCAAACACAGTTGTCACTACGTTTATTGCACTCTCTACTGGCCAACGCAACCTTGAATTAGTCTGTTTTAATCAACCCAAGTAATTTGACAGACCTTTGTCAACTGAGGGTCATCTTTGAATGAGTAACAGTTAGTTTGTTTGTAATTATTGTCATTGCCTGAGTAGCGATCACTGGCAACTCAGGGGTATATAAGCTCGAGATGGCGAGGCATCAGCGTTCCCTGACGCTGATTCACGTTTGTCTCCAGGTATGTTGTTTCCTAGCCATTCAGTTAATTCAGTCAATTGTAGTGATTATCAGTGTTCACCAGTGTTCATGATTTAACAGTTGAATTGTCATTCACCCAGTGTAGAATTAATATAACGTAAATACGTCTGTCGTCCAGACAAGAGAGTTGGTTGGTGTTGTCATGTTTCTCAGTTCCCTGACGCTGATTCACGTTTGTCTCCAGATCGAGGGTGGGCTTAATTGAAACCCACCGGTCGCTCGGAGCCGGTGGATACCCAGCAGTGGTCAATATAGGAGTGATGGCGCTGATTCGTCATGATTAATCGGCACTACTCTACCTCGTGGGCCGATGACCCCAGACCCATCTCGGGTCGGAGTGTAACCGACCACAACAACAGTTGTTAGAGGCGCCAGTGCTATACCCTGGGACAGGCCTTGGAATTATGGTCCACAGTGTGGTTGTATGTGTTTTTACCAGTGTGTTTTATAAGAAATAAATCAATGAAGACATGTTATGGTTTCACCCTTCTTTACCCTTATCGATCTGGTCAATGGAAAACCTAACCCAATGCCTAGTCCACTCTGCCCGCTACCAAACGAGCTACATGCTGTCCAGAGGGGGTCTGGTGGCAGCGACCCTTAGAAATTAAGTTTAGAGTTAAGTTATCCCCTTAAATTTAGTGACCCCAGTCTGGCAGTATAATATGATACGCCTCCTTACCGTTGGTACGCCCCAGGTGCATCCTCTTGCACTTCGTGACATTGAATCTCAGCAGCCATTTCTTCGACCATTCCTGAAGCCCACAGAGGTCCTTCTCCAGCTCTTCACAGTCCGCTTGGTTCTTAATTTCCCGAAATAACTTGGCGTCATCGGCAAACATTTGTATGGAGGAGTGTACAACGTCAGGCATGTCATTTATGAAACAAACAAACAACAACGGGCCCAATACACTGCCCTGTGGTACCCCACTTGTTACAGGTACAGATGACGATTTCGTGCCATTAATCACCACACACTGCTTGCGGTCATGTAGAAAGTCTTCTATCCACGCTAGGCCATTTCCCCGAATTCCGTACCCTTCCAGTTTGATTTTCAGCCTTTCGTGGGGTACACTGTCGAAAGCCTTGGCAAAATCTAGGTAAATATTGTCGATATTACCACCCCGTTCCAGAATATGGGTCCAAATATCCAATACCTTGAACAATTGTGTTAAGCAAGAGCGCCCCGGCATAAAACCGTGTTGGCAATCTTTTACAAGGTTGTTTCGTAATAGATGTTCCATCTCGGCATCTCTGATAATACTCTCAAGTACTTTACATATTATGCTGGTCTATAGTTGTTCGTGGAGTGACGCTCGCCCTTCTTGAAGATAGGACTCACATAAGCCACTTTCCATTCACTGGGGACCATTTGTTCATCCAGGCATTTACAAAACAGGATCTTCAGGGGCTCTGCAAGCTCGTTGCACAACTCTCTTAGCACTCTAGGATGCACCATGTCAGGTACGGGACTCTTATGGACCTTTAGCCTGGACAGCTTTTTTCTAATACCCTCTTCTGTGAACACAGTGTGGGTCAGTGGTGTGTCGAACCGTCTGTCCTCAAACGCAGGAAGGTTAGTTGCATCCTCTCTTGTGAACACTGAGGAAAAGAAGCTGTTCAATGCCTCAGCTTTATCCTGGTCAGAATCTGCATAACTACCATATTCAAGCCTCAGGTCTGATACTCCTACTCGCGTTTTCATTTTCGACTTTGCATAGCGGTAAAACGCCTTTGGGTTTGACTTGACCTCGCTTGCAACCAGCCTCTGGAACTCCTTTTCAGCCCTCCTACACTCTATCTTTGCTTGGTTTCTGGCTCTTGCATACATCCTCCTGTCTTACACATCGTTTGACCCAACCCACGTCTTGAAATTCTGGGTTTTCTTCTTAATTTTGTCGACCGCCGCATTGTTCATGTGTAGTGTTCCCCTCGTATTCCTAGAAGCACTGGGTTTGGTCTTGGGTGTATATTTATCGATCAAATAGGTCATTTTACTAGTTATGATATTCAGCGTAGTGTCTGCGTTCTTGTACCTTAATAAGTCAGGCCAGTTGATACCCCTCATCTCTTCCCTCATCCCATTGTTATTTCCCTTGTAATATTTGCACCTTGGCCTGGCCTTATCCTGAACTAGGTAACAGTTAAATCTGAATGACAACACTATATGGTGACTGGTACCAACTGGGGCAAGGTGTTCCAGTTTGGCCACCATACCCTCCTCGTTTGTTATGATGAGGTCAAGTGGCTTGGGTGTTTGCTCCCCTCTGTTATGTGTCGGGTCTCTAACTTGTTGGAACAGAAAATTATCTCTCAGAGTTTCTACGAAAAGAGTAGCAGGGTTATTCAAGGCATTCGGGGTGGACTCGTTTCTCCAGTCGATGTCGCCATAGTTAAAGTCCCCCATGATAAGGAGGTGGCTAGGGTTGAGCATCGCCGCGTTGTTTATTAAGGTTCTTAAGTTCCTTTGATTTAGTGGGCCACAGTTTGGGGATCTGTAGATACATCCGACGATAAGTAAGTCCCCTTCCTTTAATTTAATTTTACACCACTTGGACTCTTCAAAAACATCCTCTCCCTGTACCCTCGCCTGGCTGGCTCTAAGGTCTTTCCTAGCGTAGATAACCACACCCCTCTTGCAAGTTTCTTGAGAAAGGTTCGTAAATGAGTCATATCCAGCAATACTGAACTCACATTCCTCTGGGTCGATTCTCCTGTTCTTGTACAATAGTTCTACAACTCCTACAATATCTGGTTGGTGTACGCTTAGTAGTGTTTCAAACTCCTCTCTCTTATCAAGGAACGTGTCAGTATTAGTGTACATGACATTCAAGCCAGAATTTGTTCTCGGTAACGTCTCTGCTTTTAGTAATAAACCCGCTCCCCCCACATTCTCAGAAGCTGCAGCATTTGCTAAGTACACTGTATTTTGCAGGGTGTGGTTAGAAATGTCATTGTTTACACGGCGCTCGCCCCCTCCTGTCCGGTAGGCTGAGCTGGTGCTGCCTCCCGGGTGGGGGGTTGAGTGGGTGGAGGGTGCACTGCTGCCCCCTGGCCCTGTGTCGGCATTCTTGTTTCCACTACCCTCCCCCTGAGTATAACCCATGTACCTCTGTTCCCGTTCCTCCTCGACTCCTCCCTCTTCTGCTTCAAGTCCTGCAGGAGCTTCTTGTGCTGTTCCCTCTGCATTACCGTGCGATCTGGGTGAATGAATACATCCCGAAATGCCTCGCTCCTTGCTAAGTTTTTTGCCTGCCGAATAACCTGCCATTTCTCCTCCTCACTCACTTGTGTGATCCTGAGGGGGCGAGGCTTAGCCCCTTGCTTTTGTCCCAGCCTCCTCACATCCTGAGGGGTTGATGGAATCTTCAGAACCTCTGTGCAAATATTTTGAAACAGCACCTTATCGTGTGTTTCCTTACTCACAGTTCCCTCCGCCTGGCTCTCTGGGACTCCAAAAACTATTACATTGTTCCTACGCTGGAGCCGTTCCTGGTGTTCCTCCTCTCCCCTAACAGTAGGTCCGTTAATTTTCATTTCTTCGACACACTTCTTCAAAGTCCCAAGCTGTTGTAGAACCTGTACTGATCCTGCATTACTCTCCGCCCCCTCCCGTGGCCCTCCTAATACGTCAGCATAACTCCTCTTAGCAATCACCTCCATTCTATCTGCTACTTCCTCAGTCTTAGCAAGGATATCTTTCCCAACTTGCTCCAGTTTGTCAACTAGCAGGGCTCCAGCTTCATCTATTTTCGTCCCTTGAGAACTCGTTCCCTTGTGGCTTGCAATCGCTTCATTCACCTTGACTATGCAGCCAGAGCAATACCAGCAGCAACAGCCATCATGCTTTACGGCAGTTGGTAACTTCCTAAACGTTGCATTAGTCAGGCCTATATCCTCCATATCCGACGTCTCCCTGCAGTAATCACATATCAAACTCATGGTTGTTGTTGGGGGGGGGGGGGGGGGGGTGCAGACTGTGTGTAGATCTACACCTATTTAAAAAAGTAAAGAGAAAAAAAGTACTTAGCTACTCTCTGTTGCCTATAGAGTTGTCGTCTGTGACTGCGTACACTGTATCTCCCTGTGAATTGTGTATTGTAGGCACAGTTTCAGTCCTTGAGAAAGCACACAAACAAAATATAATTTAAAGTCTCTGTGGCACCTATGACACGACTTGGTTTCAGCTGGCACGGTGCCTTTCCAGCTTGCTTGCTAGTGAGCGCTCACTTTAAGTTATTTACAACTTCCGCGGTCACTGATGAGACTATGAACTATCACTGTGTACACTGTATCTCCCTGTGAGTGATGTATTATAAACACAGATTCAGTCCTTGAGAAAGCACACAAACACATTAAAATTTAAAGTCTCTGTGGCACCTATGACACGAAAAGGCTGGCAGTTGTTCTTACCAGCTTGATTGCCAATATGTATTCACTTTAAGTTATTTACAGTCTCTTCTGCAGTCACTGATGACACTATGAACTGATTTAACTAAAGGCACAGTACTACACTCCCTGGTTGGCCTTTATCACAGCCGTGACCACAACACCTTAAAAAAATAAAATAAAATAAAAGCTTTGTCATGTGGCAGTGATTGTGTGATTATAGGCCTGTGACCCTGGCTGTACCTCCAACTCGGTGGAAATTGAGTTTTCAAAAATACAATCGCGTCTAGCATTAAAAGTCCTTCATCGATTTACACTTTCACATCACTAAGACAATCTTGACGATCTTATGTAATCACTGTCCAATTTCTGCCGCTCTACATCGAAGGCCCGAATGCCGAACACGCTTTGTCACAGAGACGCAACTCGACCCGCCCGCCCGTGTGCGGTAAGAAACCCCGAACAGTACAGCGTGAAAAGTGTCCTAGTGTGTCACCTTTACAGCTCAAGTAAATGTTTCTCATCGTGGTATGTGCGAATTGTTTTTAGCATAACTCCCCAGAATATGTTCAGTGCTTAATAAAATTTCTCAGTTTCCCCCGCGATTTGTAACGTTCTCAGTATCCCTAGTGCATTTGATTGTCGGTCAGTGTTAAATGTACCCGTTGTGTTTTAGTGATAGAAGCTGTGTCTATACTAACTGTTAAGACCTAACATGCCTTTTAACCTACATCCTCCTCCCTGTCCTAATCTCCACTCCACCCACCTCACCCCGCCCGCCTCACCCGACCCGCCCCGTCTCACCCGACTCTGCCCCACCCCGTGTAACCTCACGGTAAGTTATGCTTTGTTTGTAACGTTTTCAGTATCCCTAGTGCATTTTAATTGTCGGTCAGTGTTAAATGTACCCGTTGTGTTTTAGTGATAGAAGCTGTGTCTATACTAACTGTTAGAACCTAACATGTCTTCCAACCTACAGTAGATCCTCCTCCCTGTCCTAATCCTCACCTCACCCTCCTTACCCTTCTATCCCCGCCCCACCCCACCCCACCCCACCCGACCCGTCCCGCCTCGCACCGCCCCGTCCCGCCCCGCCCAGTGTTACCTCATTAATCCCCAGTCTGTTTTGTCCCGTAAGTTATGCTTTGAATTGATGGTTAGTGTAACTTAATATTGCAATAATTGCAGAGCTTCACTCAGTGTATTTTTAGGCTAGTATGATTTATTGTGTAGTGTACTCGTTGATACGCTTTGAGAAATAATATTCAGCGTAGTGAGCAGAGCTTCACTCCCCGAACCAGCCTTGAGATCATTGTCGTGACGGAAACCATAGTTGCCAAACATTGACGTAACGTATAAAGTAAATATATTTTTTTTACGGATGCACGTCCAACTAATCCTTCATCCCTTCAGGATTGTCTATCTCTATCAAATGTCACACACAGTACCGCCCCATGGCCAGCCGGATATTGGAGATAACCAGCTCACTTGGGCATGACCTGACGACGCATGTCCAAGCTGTCTGCAGTGATCGGCCAGGATGACGGCGCCTTACGACGCAGCAGCAATTAAGAGGTGACGATGGACCAAGCATTGACTCCAACCAAAGTACATACGAGCAGAGGAGAAGTAGGGTGATGAATGCAGCACCACACCCACCACACACCACTTCACTTCTTTCAAGTCCTCCCTTGGTCTAGGATTAACGAGATTTTATATTTTTCTACTTTAGGAAGTTAAGACGTGTGGAATGCAGCACCACACATCAAACCCTGGCAAGCCGAACCAGGGAGAGGATTTCCTCTGTGGGGGCGTGGAACAGGGGGCCAAGGGTCCAACTGATACTCGTGTACAGAGGGCGAACCAAGGTCCATGTATCCTGCCCCACACGTCGTCCTGAATGATGGCATCCCCCTCCCCAATGTGACCGGCTACCCCCGACCGGATAGGCGGAAAATTATGTTGCATAGAAGAAAATCAGATGGAACAGAAAAAAATCCTCTGGAATATGTTGGAAAATGATGCTGTACAGAAGAAACGCGGAAAAGGCTAGATAAACTCATCTGGAATATGACGAAAAATGAAGCTGTATAGAAGAAACGCAGATGGTTTACTTTTACTTTTTACTTTTATCCTCTTCACCACTTATCGGCTCGTTAGCCGCTTGGGCGATCGGTCACGTCTCTGTTGCGCACTGTTGGCAAGTACTGGGCATGCACCGACTCCTGAATGTACCTGAACCTGCTCCAGTGTTGGTCAAGTCTGGTCTTGAAAGAGCTTACACAACACTTTCTGGCAGATTGTTCCAAGAATTCACAACTCTCACTTCGAAAAAGTTTGCCCTCACAGTTTTCTGGACTTGCGGCTTCTTCAATCTTGAACTGTGACCCCTTGTGGGGCGAGCGTCTGCCAGCTCCAAGTAAGGACTAAGGACACTCGACTGAGTAGTGCCCCTTGAGATGCTTATACACCTCAGTTAGGTCTAACTTTAAACGTTCTACGGATGATGTTTTAACCTTCGAAGTCCGATGGTTTAACCCTACTAAGTATGAAGGTTTAAACCTTCTAAGAACGGTGGTTTAACCCTTTGAGGGCAATATTTTAAGCCTTTGAAGACAATGGTTTAAACCTTCTAGGGACGATAATTTAACCCTTTTAAGAAGAAGACCTAATCCTTGCATCCTACACGTTTTAGCGTTCCAGTAACAATTCACAAAACATTCAACCGGAAGTATGGTGAATGATTTAAAACAGGGCGTCCTGGAAAAAAAAAACACATCCGGGGCTGACGACGTAAACTATAACACACACACACACACATACACTTCCTGGAAATGACTTACTTTTTACATCACTCATCGGAAGCAAAGCAGAGTGGAGTCTGGTGTTTTGGGTTTGTGTGTCTATTGTGCTTCGTTTTGGTTGTGTTTGTAGCAATATATATTTGTGTTTGTAATAATGTTTGTGCTGTGTGTGGTTGTTTTTATGGTGTGTTTGTGTTTGTTTGTGTTAAGTAAAACCTCTGAATCGTAATCTACTTGTTTGTATTGAAGGGCAGACAGACCTGGAGGCTTGCAGGCGCTCTATGTAAACACGGAATTAACTTTTATTAACCTTTATTAACTGTTATTAACTTTTATTAACTTTTATTAACTTATTTCACATGTAGGTTTGAGAACAATAATTAAGAAGTATTATACAAAACTTCTTGAGAAAACTGTATCATTTTCTTTCATTACGGTTAAGTTAGGTTAGTCTGGGAGGTGTGTGGTACTGGAGACAGGCAGAGTACATTGACCTTGGGTACACCAAACTAAGGACTCGACTTTGGCAGCAAGCAAGACACTACCATAGGTATGAAATAATTTAGTAGCACTGAAGTAATAAAGACATGATCACAGTATAATAGGATGACAGGGGATAAAGTGCCTCCAACTGTTACAGTTCATTTTTAACTGGAAGGGTTACACAAGAGGGATGACCCATGACAGTGTTTAGGAGCTGTGAAGTTGGCTGCTTTATGAAGAGTATTTAAAAGGGGCAATTGGATTTTTATCCGTGATTAAGGATTAGCTATTATTACTCTGCCGGGCCTGAAACAAAGGGTTTCGGTGACCTTGATCCACTGACTGTGAGTTTACATATTTCTCAATTTACTGTTATTGCGTATATATGAGGATGCATGTCTTATAGTGTGTGTGTGTGTTTAGGTGTGTGACTCGTTCTGGTAAGATTTATAGGCCGATATATTTCGCCAGTAGTGACGCACACGGATCTGCTGAGAGAAAGTGAAAATTGTGTTCATAGCTGTATAACATCATGTAACGCTGTTGGAATCTGTGTGAGATCAGCAATTGTATGCGTGTGCTCTCTCCTCTCTTTTTCCTTTATTTTCCCTACCCCCCCCCCCCTCTCTCTCTCTCTCTCTTTCTTCATTCGCTGTCGTTTCAACCTTTGCTTCTACGTATAAAGTCGTCCACACACGATACTAACACCATCAATGAGGGCATCAGTCATGAAGAACAAACAAGATATTCTAAAGAATCTCACGTTAAATTTCAGCGCTTTCTCCTACATGACGCGTAGATAGAAGAAAAATGGCATCAAAAGTATAATGAAACTCTATCAAAACTCTAGTACATTCATAATCATAAATTAAAAGTAGAAAAATAAACGTAAGAGGAAAGATGGCGTCTGATTTGTCCCTTGACTTTATTGTGACGACGATCTTAAGTTCTCAGTTAGGGTAAAAAATCAATTGTACTAGTCTTTTAGAATCAGCAGAGTGACGTATTTAAGACACTTCCTGCCTTGAATGCAAACTTTATGATCCTGTGGTGGACTTCCCCAAGGTGACTTGTTGGGTGTTGTGATTTAGTTATAATGCTGTTTAGTTATGCTGCTCTGTTGCTGTGTAGTTATGCCGCTGTTGCGTGGTTGGTTTTATTTGTAGTTATGCTGTTGTATTGTCGCTCACTCAATGTTGTTGTGTAGTTGTGCTGCTCTATTGCTATGTGGTTATATTGCCGAGTAGGTGAGCCCCTTGTGTTCTGTAGTTAAGTCTCTACCTTGTTGTCGATTTACGTTGTTGCCTTCTCTCCTGTAGTTATGTAAATGTTTGTCTTGTACGTAAAGTTATCGTGTTGTTGGGTGATTATGTTGTTAGGGAGTTATAAACGTCACTGTTATGGTTGTCTCTCTTTAAGAAGCGTGACCAAGGACAATTACGCTGCCTAAACCTCCACATGCGAGAATATTAGTGACTTAAACTCAATCTTATGTGTCCTAAGTGCTCTCTCTCTTTCTTCAAGTCGTAGGTAGTAGGCAGCTCTAAGTAGTAGGTAGTTGGCAGCTACCAAACAGGGAGGTACTACCGCCTGGGAAGATATTGGAAGCATAATGTGTTGTCTAATGGTAGATCCTGCTGCCATATGGCATCACGAAAATTGTGACCAAGTCCCAGGTTGCTGATCTGACTTTTTGCCTCATTTACACACAATTGCAGGGTCTTAATTGTTTCTCTTACTATTGACAACACAACATAAGTCAGCAATAAAAATCTTTCCTTTCGCGAACTTCAATTTCAGTCACTAAATTCGTTTTGGAGAGCGAAGATGGCTGTTTAGATCTTTGGAACAAAGCAAGAGTTAAGTTCATCCTTGGAAACAAAGCAGGAGTTAAGGTGCTTGGGTAGATCATCCGGGGAAACAAAGCAGGAATAAATATGCTTGGGTAGATCATCCTGGGAAACAATGTAGGAGTTGATGCTCGGGTAGATCATCCTGGGAAACAATGCAGGAATAAATATACTTGGGTATATCATCCTGTGAAACAATACAGGAGTTACGATGACTAAATCCTCATAGGAAAAACAAAAACATGAGACAGGAGGGTGGAGGTAGCGTGACAAGTGGAACTAATCGTCACCAGTGAGCGTATCTGGGTAAATCACTCAGCCAGTCGTTGTATATCTAGTTGTTTTCTTTGTTTGTCATCTATAGAACACATTATTCATGTTTATCTTTGTCAATCTTCTCTTGAACTACGATTTACCCTAACAATAACTATCATGACTAACCATAAAATTACGTAACTTGATGTTTCATAACTTGAAATAACCTTACCTAACCTAAATTTCATAAATACGTATTAATGTTGCTATATATGCTTTGTTAAATAGTATAGTTGAAGCCAAGGAATATTGTTTAGATATTTTACTAAGGATTATAGATACAAGTCTATGATTAGGTACACAGGTCACGTTGTGGGGGTATGAGATATTGGTTCACACTCAGGATGGGATGGAGAAAGGAAACTCACAATGTGCTCACTGTATACATATTGTATTGGATGTACAATGCAGCGTTAGGAAGAGTGTCCATGACAGCAGCAGGGTGCATGACAGCAACAGGGTCCACGACAGCAGCAGGGTGCAGGACATTAGCAGGGGGTACATGACAGCAACAGGGTCCACGTCAGGAGGAGGGTCCACGTCAGAAGGAGGGTCCACGACAGGAGCAGCAGGTACCTGAGGGTGGAGATAGGGTGCCCAAAAATGTCGTGGGCGGGGTATTGCTGCAGGTGGTAACTGCGGGTAGACTGGTGCAGGTGTAGTTCGTGGGGGTTGCTGCTGGGCTGGGGACCCAACTGGTAAGGTGGCGTCTGAGACAGGACGGGTGTGTTGGGGTCGGTAAGACGTGGTGCTTGGGGCAGGAAGAGGAGCGGCTGTTTACTTAGAGTAGCAGAGCTGCTCTAGGGTGTCTAACCTGCGGTGTAGAGACAGTACCTGTAGAGCCGATGAGAGCTGCCTCTGCGTGGGTAAGCCAATCTTTCATGTTGCTTGAAGAACATAAGAACATAAGAATGGAGGAAACTGCAGCGGGCCTATTGGCCCATACTGGGCAGTCCCGTTTACACCCAACCCCTATTGCTCATATAAGCATCCAACCTATGTTTGAAGCTATTCAGCGTATTCGAGTTAATGATGATATTTGGTAACTTGTTCCATTCATCCACTATTCTGTTTCCAAACCAGTGTTTACCTATTTCACGCCTAAATCTAAATTTATCTAATTTAAAACCATTGTTGCGAGTTCGCTCCTGGTTGGATAGTTTGAGTACCTTTGTAATGTCCCCTTTGTTTAGCCCTGCCTTCCACTTATACACCTCTATCAGGTCGCCCCTCTCTCTACGTCTCTAGAGGGAGTGCAAATTAAGATGCTTTAGCCTGTCTCTATACTCAAGGTTCCTAATGCCCGGGATTAGTCTTGTCATTCTCCTCTGAATTCTTTCCAAGGATTCTATATCCATTCTGTAATACGGTGACCAGAACTGAACTGCGTAGTCCAGGTGTGGTCTCACAAGAGCAAATACAGTTTTAGGATGACTTCGCTAGTCTTGTAACTAACACTCCTTTGTATGAACCCAAGTACTTTATTAGCCTTGTTACGAGCAAAAACACATTGTTTACTTGGTTTAAGGTTCCTACTTATCATTACTCCTAAATCTCTCTCGCAGTCGGATTTCTCTATGGTATCGTTGTTCATCTGGTATCTGGTTTCCCTGTTTACATCTCCTATACTGAGTACTTTACATTTGTCCATGTTGAATTTCATCTGCCATTTTTCAGACCATTCGAAAAATTTGTTTAGATCTTCCTGTAGTTTTGTCGAGTCCTCGTAAGATTTAATAACACGTCCTATTTTAGTGTCATCAGCAAATTTACTTATGTTGCTGTCTATGCCGATATCTATGTCGTTTATGTATATAATAAATAATAATGGTCCAAGTACTGAGCCTTGGGGAACACCACTTGTGACGTTGCTCCAATGGGACTTAGTGCCGTTAATGCTCACTCCCTGTTTCCTGTCCTGTAACCAGGCCCTAATCCATTTAAGGATGTCACCTTTGATGCCATGTGCTTCTACCTTTCTAATTAGTCTTTCGTGGGGGACTCTGTCGAAGGCTTTGCTAAAGTCGAGATATACCACATCATAATTGTGCCCCTCGTCCACCCATTCGAAAGCTGATGAAAAGAATGTTAATAGATTAGCTAGGCAAGAACGTCCTCTTGTGAAGCCATGCTGGGAATCATTGATCAATCTGTGCTTCTCCAGGTGATTTCGAATAGAGTTTGAGATGATTGCTTCCAGTAATTTGCCTACTATTGATGTTAGACTGATTGGGCAGTAGTTAGAGGATAGTGATCTATCCCCCTTCTTGAAAATCGGTATTACATTCGCTATCCTCCAGGATTCTGGTACTACACCTGTTTTTAAGGACATGTTAAACAACTTTGCTAAGGGCATACTAAGCTCTTCCTTACATTCCTTTAATACTCTGGCAAATATCTCATCGGGACCAGGTGACTTATTAGGCTTTAGTTTGTCTATTTGCTTACTAACATCGTTACTAGTCACTACTATCTCACTTAATTTGTTTTCTTCACTATCTCTGAATAGAGTCGGTGCCTCGGGTATCATGTTTAAATTTTCGGTGGTGAAAACTGTTGAAAAATATTTATTCAAATTATTGCTCATTTCTCTGCCGTTATCAGTGAGCTCGCCGGTGTCTGACCGTATTGGTCCAATCTTTTCTCGTGTTTTAGTTTGATACATTTGGTAAAATCCTTTGGGGTTTGTCTTCGCCTTCCTTGCTATCCTTACCTCATTATTCCTCTTTGCTTTCCTTATCTCGGTTTTAACCCTACTCGCCAATACCCTATAATAGTCCCGGAGGTGAATTTCGCCACGATTTATCCTTCTACCTATAGCCTTCCTTTGGCCAATGATGTTCTTTAAATAATTCTTTATCCATTTAGGGTCATTGTTGTCTGATCTGAGTTTTTTGTATGGTATGTCGTGGGGTGATCAGTTTCTCCTCCATCCTGTGTGAGTGCGAATCTCCGGGGGTCACCATTTGTGGGGTTATGAGTTTCTCCTCCATCCTGTGTGTGTGGTCACTCCGGGGGTCACCATTTGTGGGGTTATGAGATTTTGGTTCACACTCTGGATGGGATGGAGAAAGGAAACTTACAATGTGCTCACTGTATACATATTGTATTGGATGTACAATGCAGCTTGTTGCTGGGTAGGAAGCATGGTAACAAGCGTTGAGTAGAGAGAACTGGTTGGTGAGGGTGCCCAGAGGAGCATGTGGCTTGAGGGACGCCGAGATGGCGAGGGTGCGGGAGCCGCCAGGCTGGCGCGGAGGAGGAGGTGCTGCTTGCTGGTGGCACTGGGTAGAAAAGAGAGCGGTCACAGCGGTGTCAGGCCTTATAAGGCGGGGGTAGGCGTGGGTAGATAGTTGACCCCCTCTCCGTGGGCGGCGCTGGAGGCGTAGGCTGGGGAATTCGAGAAGGTTTGGTGCTTGTAGGGGAGGAATCCACTACAACGTACTCGTAAGAGTTGGTGCTGAAAGTTCGTTATACTGTAAATAAAAATATACATAAATGTAAATAGAAGTATATATTTAGGTACATATTATGTGCATAATAATTCCCCTGAGGTAATAGTAGACGGTAATTAGTGCTTAAAGTTAGATATGTATAGAAATGCAACAAAACAATTGCCTATTAAATATCCCTCCCACTCAGCCTCCGCCATGGTAAACAGAAAATCAGAAGTGGTTATTTTCTCGCAAATATAAGAATACAGTTAACGGGTTAACTTACATTAAATCACATAAATAACATCCAAGACATAATAGATACATTAGTTTAACACCAGTCAAGAGACAGCAAACAAATATGACAATCTCCCCCCAAAATTCTACCTATTTTTTTCTCTCTCCTAATTGTTGGTAAATTAACGTATTTAGTCAAGGTTTAGTCTTATTATTTCTCATTATCTGGACAAGTGTGTGTGTGTGTGTGGGTGGGTGTGTGTGTGTGTGGTTTGTTTAGTTGAGGTGAGTCATGTAGATACTGTACATTCTTACGGCTTCAGTTACGGGAAATATCCATGGTGTGAACCTTTGTCTTTACAGAATCACTGGTTCATTATTGTCTTGCACGCAAAGTACACATGAACAACAGGCAATGGCAGGGAATCTCGTGTGCACATTCGGAGTTTGTTCATAGTAATATAAATATCTTTAAGGGTCGTTATGCTTTTGTTTTATATCGCTCAGGAAGAATGTAAACACTCCCTCACCAAACTCTTCATAACATCATTCTCAGCACCAGATGAGGGTAATTCTACGTTTTACGAATGAACTTTATGAATGCTGGGCCCTCATCGGTTGAATATTTTATAAACATAACGGGTTCAGTTCGAGTCATGAATGTTATAGAAGTCCTTGGATTATCTAAATATCCCCCCCCCCTCCAGCTTATTTTGCCTTAAGATTAACCACCCTAACTCCAACCTAACTTAACCCTCCCTATGTAGCGTTAGGGGGTTTAATTATCAGGTGAAAGAAGATGGGGACTAATATTCAGTAAAACGTGTCCTTGGGGTTAGACCTGTCCACCAGGAACTCTCAAATAATGCAAATGCAAAAGGATTCAGTCACACCAATGTAAATATGGCAGCATCACAATTATGTCTACTCACAGAATGGCTACTTTTCCTATTATGTCTACACTGTAGTGGTATGTATTCTGCAGACAAGATACTAATAAACTATAAAGAAGAACATTAAAAACTATTAAAATAATTAATAATATGTTTACAGGCCTGTCATACGGGTCTATGTAGATTGTAGATAGACCTTGGTTTATCCGTACGTTGCCCTCAGCACGGAAGAGAACCTATTGTAAGTCTCCATTTTCTAATTGGGAAGGGGAGAGCGTATACTGCTGCAAACTGTTGTTGGGATATGAATATGATGACATTCACAAGTTGTGAATGTCATCATATTCTACCAGTTGTGAATCACAACTGGTAGAATAGCACGTCTACACAATGTAGACGTGCCATCCATGTAGAGTCTCAACTGTGGGAAGCAGCATAGCATCCATAACAAAAATCTAGATCATGTCCTGGACACCATCCAAGCGTAACGGAAACCTTGTCCATCATTTAGTTGCGTTCACTATCGCTGGAATTCGATGGTAAGTGACTGACAACTAGTGAGTCAGCTTACGTTACCACGTACGTATAACGTCAAGTCAGGTCAGGTATTGAGGTCAAAGTCACTTTTCAGTGTTCTTTAACTGACTATACATAGTTTGTGAATATGACATTTTCAGAGTAGACGAAACCTCCGCTGTCGCCGCCCACGTCATCTCCCAGTGCCGCCAACGAACGAGGCCCCTCCAGTCCCTCACTCACGGCCTCAGAGGAGCCTCTGTCAGGGTCCTACGTCTCATGTACATTGCCATCGTCAGAGCTGTCATAGATTATGCCTCTCCTGTCCTTGTAGTTGCCTCCCAGCGCGAGAGACAAAGCATAGAGAAAATCCAAAACAGAGCGATGAGACTCATCCTCGGCTGCCCTATGACCACCAGAATAGAAGTCATGCAGCGCGAACTAATCCTGCTTCCCGTCTGCAATCGAATTACTGCTCTCAATGCCATCCTTGGTGTTAAACTTCTTTGCAGTGAGCAACCGACTCCCCTGTCGCGCTCACTGAACTCACATCTTAACACCCTCCTGCGCCGGCCTGTCCCCATTACTTTACCCCCTCCCTCTCAACTCTGGCCCGTCCACACTGCTGCTGACATCCTGCGTTATCACCTCTACACCCCCTCGACCTCTCTCCCTCCCGAGTACACTGATCCGCCTCTACCGCCGTGGACCTCCCCGTGTGTTGATGTTGTCGTCCACACCTTCCTTGGTCGTAAATCCACCCAACTGAGGTATATGCTCAAACTTAACTGCCTTGAGCAGATTAATGATGTCGCTTCCTCTCTAAAGACCTCCCACCCTCCTATCCTCGTCTACTGTGATGGGTCTGTTACCACGCTGGGCAGCGCTGGGGCAGCTGTGTGGATTCCTGAGCGCCAGGCCTGCAGGAAAATCAGGATCCACGACTGGGCCTCCTCCACTGATGCTGAAAGCATAGCCATCCTCGCGGGCATTCATGAGGGGGCGACCTATGCTCGCACTGAACGCCGGAACCTCCTTATAATCAGTGACAGCACTTCTGCGCTAGCTAGGCTCAAATTACCCTCCCTCTCCTCCCCTGCCGCCCAACACACCCTAGCCGCCGTTGCCGGGCTAGAACAAACTGATGACATCCGTGTCAAGTTTCTTTGGATCCCGTCACATATAGGAATAACTGCCTGTGACACTGTGAATCGGCTTGCCAAAGAAGCTACACAAGAAGAAGATACTGAAGCCACTCTCGCCCTCTCCCTGAATCAGCTCAAATCTCGCATACACACCACACAACGAGAGGCATTCAACGAAAATTGGACACACCTGAAACAACGGGGTAGCGTCACACTATGCCACTATGACGCTGTAACCGGTGACGACAACCGCTACTACAAAGAATATCAATCCCTGACTCGATCTCAACAGCTTATATACATGAGACTGCGCCTAGGGTACAGGTACCTATGGGAGTACATTGGCAACCCTGAGCCTGGCCGCACTGTTTGTAAACTTTGTGGCCAACCCGACTCTCACACCCTCTCTCACTACATCCTCACTTGCCCTAAGACCTCCTCCTACAGGTCCCCAGCCGTTACCAACACCTCTTCCCTCCCAGACCAGATATCCCTCCTCCTAGTCACAGGCCTGGCATTTGACATTATTAGGGACCTGCCACTCTTTGCCATAAACAGATAAAATGTACCGGGAACTTTCTCCCCACACACTCATCATTCTCTCACTTTATGTAACTTGACAGAACCTATGACCCTTCAGGCTTTTACGCCCTTAATGTACGAGTCATAAAGGCAAGTATGAACTTTTCATACTTCCCTGTTGGGCGCTGTAAACGCTTCTGCGCTTCACCTTGCACAGGATGTAAGGGGGTGCCCAATAAACTAGCCCCCTCGGGGGCAAATCTGAAAATCTGAAATCAGAGTAGACGAAATGGGAGTATATGAAGTCGGCATAGTTATATTCTTTCTTTCGTCTGCCTAATTCTGAATATAAAGGAATATCCATATACACCTATCTATTACACCTTAGATCAGGAGCATAGTAGATCTTCACGATGAAATATATCAGTGTAATGCGACCTGGATCTATGTAGTGTATACCCCCTTTACATATATATGTTGGGCTCGTATACAAAATCACGTAACATACAGACGGATGTACACTGGTGGCGTAGAGTGACATTGTTATGTAATCTCTGTACCTCACACTAGACCAACGCCTGTATTCTTTGTTTCTGAAATGACGGGATATAATATACTGTAGGCATTTGGATCTTGGGTGGTTTTGGGTGTATTGTACTTATCTGTACTTGTACCTGGCGAACCTGTGCCCATACTGTACTTGTATCTGTATATCTAAGAACCTGTGTCATTTTTGTTGTCATAGTTGTTATTGATTTCTTTTTTTTAATCTCAGAAATATATTAAAAGACCTGAACGAAATGGAAACTCAGCCATGTTAGACAGCAGTTATCCGAGAGACATTCACAACAAGCATATCACTTCTCGTGTTTACGGACAATTGTGATAGGAACGGTCCGACCAGCCCCGCCTTTTCCCGCCTCCTAGCCAATGACGGGGCTGATCCTTTGTCCATGGATCCCCCCCCCCCCCCCCCATCTGTCAGGTCACCTCCAACTCCAACTATTTAGGTGGAATAAGCTGGGGTGGAGATTCTTCAGGTGATCCATTTGTGTATATTAGCATTTCAGGTTAAGGTTATGCATGTTTGTTATTCCTCACCGTTTGTTTGTCCAAGTTTGTTGATGTGCAATTTATGTCTCGTCGTTGTTGTTGTTGTTGTACAGGTAATTCTTAAATGTTGTCGATTTGAAATACCCATTGTTGTTGTATATTGTAATCGTCGCTTTCCTGTCAGTTTTTATTTATATTATCGCCAACTGTTTTTGTTGGGAGACATTTCGGTCATCTGTGTGTGTGTGTGTGTGTGTGCGTAGTGTGGATGTATGTATGTATGTATGTATGTAAACCAGGAACAGGAGATGAATTGGCCAAACACCCCGAAATTTAAATGAAGAGGCTTTACACCTTTCACTATACACGCGACCCGGATGCACGGTAATTAGGCCAACTCCCCACCTCCATATAACCTTCATAAATAAATCCCAACAACACATCTATTCTCCCTCCACTAATGAAAACTCGAGTTGTAAAATGGCAGCCAATAGAAACTCGATTTGTTAAAAGGCAGCCAATGATATGCGTGCAAGTCGTGATGTGTGGAATGGAGTTGCTAGTTCCAGAATTGACAGCACTTATGAGTCACCTGTTGCATAGTTCGCTGGTGAGGCTGCGCTTTACCCGGAAGAAGGGGACAGGTGAGAGAAGGAGGAGGAAGGAAAGTGGAAGAAAGGAGGAGGAATAAAAGAAAGAAGGAGGACGGAGGTTAAATAAGGGTAATGAGGAAGTGAAAAACAAGGAGGGAGGTGGCGTGAGAAGGAAGGAAACTAAAAGAGGAAGGGTGGAGGGAAGAAAAGGAGGGAAATAAAATGAGAAAGAAAGTTGGAAAAAATGAGGAAAGAACAAGGAAAAGGTAGAAGGCAAGAAGAGAAAACAGGGAAATAATAAGTAAATAGAACTGTTTTTTTATCTCCTATTTATAAATATAGTTACTAGACAACTATTTATGGCAACACAAGTGATAAGTTAACGAGTTCTCTATACAGTAATTTCTTACCTAGAACTGACTAAATCACATCATTATCTTCCCAATGACGTTCGTACATGTGTACGTACATTCTCGTATAGTAACTGAGGCATATGAATGTAGTATTAAAAGAAAATAAGCTGTAAAATCGAACCTGCCAACTCTACTCCCGCATGACGTCACACCTGTGGAGAAGTAAACATGACCTGTAAGAATACGCGAATTAGCGAGTTCAAGGTTTGCCGAGGAAGGAGGAATACAACACTGGAAAAGGAGAGATAGAGATAAACAAACTGGGTGTAGGAATATAGAAAACAGTGCAAGTGAGGAAGGAAGTGAGGGGGAGTGGGAGGGTACGAAGAACAACCCATATAAACTGCGCCGAGAGAACTAGACCAGTTAGTAGCCAGCCGTCAGTTGGTAGAGGTGCATCGTGTGTCACTCCTGTAGTGCGTTTTCTTATTCGTCTTGGGTTTCTGCTGTAATATTTATTAAGGTAAGTAGCTACTATTAAGTGGTGCTAATTAAAACCAAATTCTTCTGATGTGACTGTAACGTATAATACACAGTTTACGAGCCTTTGCGTTCAGGGTTCAGGAGTTCAGAGCCTCGCCGCGTACCTGATGGGCATAAGGAATGATGCAGTTATGGATTATAATGTAATATTTTGTCACTTCCTCGTTCTTTCAGAACTTGATGGATGACGCTAGACTGTAAATAACAACAAAACGGATTTTATTACGTAAGATACTGCCTGTATTAACTTCGGCTTCACATTTAATTCGGGGAGATGGTTCCACCTCACCAGTTAGCTCAATTAGACAGTTTTACCGTGTACGTACTTAGCAAAATGAGCACATCGCATCAGGTCAACGACTCTTGTGACTACATCAAAAAAGGCTTCTTGTCTCGTTTAGGTCCAGGTTCAGAGGCGTCATATTACTGTTTGAACTTTTTGCTTCCGGGATGTATTAAGAGTATGTCTCTGGGATAAAAAAATCCTGTGTTTTGTTAGTTGAACCTTTTACAAAAAAACACTGGGTTAAGGAGAAGCCACCTGTCTAGCTCAGGTGAATGAGGATGTGATGACTCATTGAACCATCTTCACAATAACGTGAGGTAGTGTGACGCCTCACCTACCATCCTCACAATAACATGAGCGAGTGTGACACCTCACTGACTATGGTCACAATAAGATACATTCATGAGCCAGTACTCGCCAGCAATGCGTAGCAGAGGTGATCGACCGCCCAAGTGGCGAAGAGGATCAAAGGAATAAAAGTAATGACGAGGGAGTTTAACGACTCATTGACCATCGTCACAATAACGTGAGGGAGTGTGACGACTCATTGACCATCGTCACATGGAGAAGACCAAAGGCTGTGAGTCACTTAATTGGTAATAAGTGGCGAGTCTGGCCCTCGTGACGTGCAACATGCAACACTTAACATAGTGGTGACTGGACACTGTTAGGGTGTAGCCTGGTGGTGTAACGCTAAAACTGGTGTAACTCTCTCTCTCTCTCTAAAAGTAAGAAGTAGAACATCAAACATATGAACATACACTCGATACTCCACAGAAAGTTCAATGTAATCATTAAAAATTCCAACATCTCTGAAACACGAAAATAAAAGATTTAAATTTAAATTTATACAGTTACGTAACTCTGGTTTGTAATAAGGATATAATTAATGTGTTTTTCACATGTCGGTAAAAACAGATTGGTGGGACTTGCATAACTCTGGTGGCAAAACAGGTGACCTTCAAACTTAGTTCTACCAAGGTCAGGTGAAGGACACGCAATATTATTATGAACACAGTAACTCACAGGCAAGGCTTGGATGGTGAACGTGACTACCGGTGTTACACTAAGTCCTTGTATGTTGTTCATGTACACCTCCCAGTGTAACTGTATTTCTATCACGAATAAAAATCATTTACTGTCTCCACCCCTTACTAAACACAGCTTAACTCCCTGGTTTTTTGAGCTCGCGCGCGTGTGTGTGTGACAGTATTTTACCTTGGAAAACTTCGTGGTGCTGTGCACATGACTTATCGTGGTCATGGACTCATAAATTAGTTTAGCATTAATCTTATAACCCCATGGATAATAAATGAGAGAGACATTTAGTTAACAGTGAGTAATGTAAAAGCCCCGTGAAGCCAACCCACGTTCCTGACAGAAAACTCGGCCGGTTTTTATTGGTCGCAAGTAACCCACCAATCGCTGACTTTGTATTTAAACTCCTTACTGGCATAGTTGCATAGTTATTATTATTGTGTGATGTGTGTCCCCAAACAGAAGGATGCTCGGAAGTGACTCGCTTCAGCTACGACGTAGATACAGATGCCAGAGTGACGACGCGTGTGGAAGGGGGGGGGGGAGAGGGGTGTTGTCGAAGAGTGGGGGTTGTAGAGGCAAAATAGGGGATGTGTGGAGGGTAGGGATGTGTGGAGGGTAGGGCAGGGAGGGAGAGAGGGAATACAGGCTATGTGGAGGGAAGGCTGTGCGGAGGGTAAGAGGGAGGAAGGGTTAGGCAAGTCCACTATTGTCGGATAATTCCCGCCCAGTATGAGGTCCTTATCCAACCACCATGTTCACCTTCACCATGTACGTAGTTCAGCCATCCTCAATTTGCTACGAGGAATATTCACCGTGTAAACCTTAGAGAAGTGTACCCCAGGAAGCTTGGTCGTATACCTACCTGCTGGAGGGTACACGAAGACACTAATCTGGTTGGTCTGTTCTCTGTTCCACACTGTTGGCATTGGTAAGTACTGGACATGTACGGGCTCTTGAAAGTACCTGAACATATGTCAGTGTTGCTCGAGTCTGGTCTTAAATGAGGTCTATCTCGAAACAAATGTAACAGTTGGCGTCGAAACCGGAGGGCGGGAGGATTTGCAAGACAAGCGTGGTTTACCCAGTGAGAAGATTTATAATCCCACTTGTGACCTAAGAGACGACCTGGGCCAAAAGACTTTCTGTGTAGGGCGGGTCTTGGCATGACGTCTGGAGTTAATATAGAGGGGCTATTGCTTGTAATGCTGGGTGGAAAGGCAGGGATTAGAATTGGAAGTAGTTTGGTGGCAATTGGGGAGAGGCAGGAAAATTAAAGGAAAGTAAGAGATAAACCGTATCCGGGCTCAACCAGATACGCTGAGGTTATAATAGTTATATTTGAACTTACATCTTGCCTATTTAGGTACTAGCTCTAAAGCCTTTTTCATTTTGTTATAAATGTTTATTTTTGCAGTAGCCATTCTTCCAAGGAAGGGGTGACGTCCTCTAGCCAGGTTCTTGTGGAGCTGGCTGAGCAACGTATCTTTTATTTTAATAAGAGTGGAAGGAAGGAGCAAGAAGACAAGTGTTGGAGAGGCCAAAGATAGTGTCCGTTAGTCATTTATCTTTTTAATGATTTTTTTTTCTGTTTTAGAGAATTTAAGCTTTTTGTTCATAGTAGGGAGGTTTAATGTCTAAGAAGAGGTGTATGATCCAACTTGCTACATTTGTTCACAAGAAGGTGGTCCTATCTTTTTTGTTTAATCGAAAGATTGAAGCTTGACTTGGTATTTATTTGGCTATACAGTTCTTTGTTTGTGTATTAAATTTGATGATTTTTTGGTTATTGGTGGTGGATTATTTACTCTTATTCTGCCTAATCTGAACTGAGCGTGTTCCTCTCTTGATCTTCTTACTGGTTCGTTGTCGAGCCAGTTAACAACAGTTTCCGAGTCTAACTCTACTTGCTCCCATGTTTTGATGGCTTGGTTGTAGAAGTCTGTTTACTGCGTTGATGTGGGCCTGTCTATGGAGTTCCTCGTTTGTTACCCTTTCTTTGTAACTGATTTTATATATGAATCTTAGGCTTTTATTTTGTACTGTTTGAAGTTTTTTGATTCTCGTTGCACCGAATGAGTTGGTTGGTACAGGCGGGAAGCACATTACTGATTTTATTAGTGCCGTTTATAGTTTCTTCTTGTTTGTTATGTTCAGGTTTTTTATTCTTCTTATTTTTGAGAGTTTGTTGCGTAGTTTGTGGACTTTTTCGTTGATGAAGCTCTGGTAGCCATTTTTTTTTTTATCTTCAGTCTCGGGATGCTGCCTTCGTTGGTGTATGGGTAAATTTCTCCATCTAGTATTACTGGTTCGACGTTTTTGTTGGCAATTGGTACGAGTTTAAATTTGTTGATGTTTGTCCGTATTTTCCATTTCTTTTCATAGTAATTTGTGTTTTATTGCTGAGGCCGTATGGTGTGCCATCGTTGCTTCTGATTTTCTGGGATATGATTTGATTTGTGTTATGTCATCGGCAAAGATAATGTGTTCGCTATGTTGCGTTGGTTCAGGTTAGTTACTCGTATATATGGCGAATAGTGTTAGGGATAGGACGCCTCCCTTTGGCACTCCGCTTTCTAGGTCGAAGGGTGGATCTAAATGCTTGCCAATTTGTAGCAATGCTGTCCTGTTTTGGAGGTAGCCACATAGTATTCTTTCTTTTTCTGCAGGTAGGTCTAGTTTTAGTATCTTAGTCCGATGTGCCGAACTTTATCAAAGGCCTTTGCTACATCTCTTAAGACTATGTTTACTTGCTGTTTTTCTTTGGCTATGATTTCTGTTATTATTGCTATTGCCGTTTGGGTTCATCTACCTCTTCTAAAACCGTGTAGTCTTGGGTTGAATTTGTTGTGGTTAGCCAGGAACTTTTCTAATCTGTTATTTAGTATGCGTTCCAAGAGTTTCCCGGTTATTTCCAGGAGGATGTAGGTCCTTAGTTTATTACTTGTTTTGGGAATGAAGATCATTTTTTGCCCGTTTGAGGGCGTCGGGAAAGTAACCAGACGATAAGGTTGAGTTGTAAATATTTATCAGGGCTTCCATTGCTCTGTTGGGTAGATTTAATAACATGTTTCAGGTTATGCCGTTCATTCCAGGGGATTTTTCTTTAAATTTGCGAAGGCAGTGTAGTAGTTCGTTGTGATATATGAATTTGTTGGGTCTTAGTCTTTCTGGGTTTCCTGTGTAGTAGGGAGTCAGTCTATTTCTTTGTTCTCTTAGCCAATCATTAATTACAGTATTTCTTCGTGTTCTTCGTAGGACAGGTCAACTACGGTTCCACCAGTGCTAGCTGAGAAGCGGCTTGCCAAGCCTGGCTTGGGTCAAAGGGATTATTGCTGAGGTTCATAACCGATGGCACTACTTAGCCATACCAGCTACCACAGCAACAGCATAACGCATATTTACTTTCTTTTATCCTCTTCACCACTAATCGGCTCGTTCGTCGCTTGGGTGATCGGTCATGTCTCTGTTATGCACTGTTGGCAAGTACTGGGCATGCACCGGCTCCTGAATGTACCTGAACCTGCTCCAGTGTTGGTCAAGTCTGGTCTTGAAAGAGCTCACACTCGGTGCCGTCACAACACTTTCTGGCAGATTGTTCCAAGAGTTCACAACTCACTCCGAAAAAGTTTGCCCTCACAGTTTTCTAGACCTTAGACCTGTGGCTTCTTCAATCTTGAGCTGTGACACCTTATGGGGCGAGCGTCCGCCAGCTCCAAGGAAGGACACTCGACGGAGTAGTGCCCCTTGAGATGCTTATACACCTCATTTAGGTCCCCCCATGCCTGTCTGCAGTATAAGCTAGGCAAGTTCAGGCGCTCCAATCTCTCAGGGTAGTTGAGGTGCCGAAGTGCAGGCACCAGTCTGGTGGCCCAAATTTGAACATTTCCAACCAACTGACAGTCCCTAGCATATCTGGGGGAAGCACTTCACTCTCTTGAAGATCGTTACGGGGAACGGACCATCTAGATATCTGAACGACCTTATAAGACCCAGAAATTTATTTGCCTGATATATCTTCTTCTCGCAATGGCCTGAGAATTTCAGCTCATTGTCAACATACACACCTAGGTCCTTCTCGCATTCAGTCTCAAATAGAGCAGTTTCTTCATCCCGTTGGGACATATGATAGACCTTCTTACCGTTGGCACGCCCCAGGTGCATCCTCTTATACTTCGTGACATTGAATCTCGGCAGCCATTTCATCAACCATTCTTGGAGCTCACAGAGGTCCTTCTGCAGCTCTCCACAGTCTGCATGGTTCTTCATTTCCCGAAATAACTGTGTCATCGGCAAACATTTGCATGGAGGAGTGTACGACGTCAGGCGTGTCATTTATGAAACAAACAAATAACAGCGAACCCAATACACTGCCCTGTGATACCCAGCTTGTGACAAGTACAGATGATTTTGTGCCATTAATCACCACACACTGCTTGCGATCATGTACAGTAGAGAAGGTGAGAAGGCCGGGTCACCTGACCATCTGACCTGACCACCAACCGTTGTGTGCTATTTAAAGATTAGTAGGGTCATTACCTAATACCTGACCATTGTGGACCTGGTCTCGCCCTCCTCTGTAAATATACACCTTGATTTGTATTTCTCTCTCTAGTCTGTACTCACCCCTGAAGATGTGAATTACACGAAAGCGCTTGGGAACTAAGTGTTTTCTTCTTTCCTTGTGGTTATCAGTATATATATATACGGGAAAATGGAAACAACGGAGTACCTTAGCTTTCGTCTTTATTCAAGACATTGTGGGGTTTGGGTTGTTTGGTTCACTCAGGATGGGATGGAGAAAGGAAACTCACGATGTGCTCTCTATATACCTGTTGTATTGGATGTACAATGCAGCTCGGTGCTGGGAAGGCAGCATGGTTACAAGCGTGATGTAGAGAGAGCTGGTTGGTGAGGACGCTCAGAGACGGACAGCTTGTGGGTCGCCATGCTCGCCATGCTCGCCAGCGGGAGAGAGGACCGCCAGGCAGGCGGAGGAGGTGGTGTTGCTGGCTGTGGCTGTATGTCGAGAGTCGGCGAGAGAGCGAGAGGCAGATCACCGCGAGGTCAGGTCTTAAATAGCGGGGGTAGGCGTGGCTTAGTAGTTGACCCCCGCTCCGTGGTGTATGGCGGCGCTGGTTGACCTAGGTCACGAGGCATACACTGGGGAATAGGTGGGGTCGGCTAGGTAGCGACAAACAGCGTTTGTAGGGGAGAATTCCACTACAGTACTCCCCCTTCCCTCCAGGCTGTGTAGGAGACTTGTTGTCTGCAGAGTTGCATAGCACATGTGAGGCTGAACGGGCGGTGCGTGCCTCATGTGAGACAACGGCGATGGCGTGGATGAGCCGGTCGCTGGCGACAACTGTCTAGATACACAATATCTGTGGGAGTAGAAAGGGAGAATAAGTATGTGTGGAGGCGATGAATGTTGTGCTTCCCTCACGGCAGGTACAGAGTCGCCAGATGCGCCTGCTGGGGTGTGTGGGCCTGGGTCAGGAGCAGGGGCTGTGTCAGCACCAGCGGATGAGGGCTCGTGACAGCAGCTGGGTCCACGACAGCAGCAGGGTGCAGGACATTAGCAGGGAGTACCTGAGGGAGAAAAGAGGGGTGTGTGGGTCCGCACTCAGGAACAGAGGCCGCGTCAGGGCGGCGGGGGTTACTGCTGGGCTGGGGTCGGCGTCTGAGGCAGGACGGGTGTGCTGGGGTCGGTAGGACGTGGTGCTTGGGGCAGGAAGAGGAGCTGGTGTCTGCTTAGATTAGCAGAGCTGCTCTAGGGTGTCTGACCTGCGGTGTAGAAACTGCAGTTGTAGAGTCGATGACAGCTGCTTCTGGGTGGATAAGCCAGTCTTCCATGTTGCTTGAAGACTGGGAGCGTGATCAGTTTCTCCTCCATCCTGTGTGAGTGCGAATCTCCGGGAGTCACCATTTGTGGGGTTTGTGGGTTGTTTGGTGTTCACACTCAGGATGGGATGGAGAAAGGAAACTCACGATGTGCTCTCTGTATACATGTTGTATTGGATGTACAATGCAGCTTGGTGCTGGGAAGGCAGCGTGGTTACAAGCGTGATGTAGAGAGAGCTGGTTGGTGAGGATGCTCACAGGAGGACAGCTTGTGGGTCGCCATGCTCGCCAGCGGGAGAGAGGACCGCCAGGCAGGCGGACGAGGCCCGCCGGGCAGCGGCGTAGGAGGAGGGTTGCTGGCTGTGGCTGTATGTAGAGAGTCAGCGAGAGAGCGAGAGCAGATCACCGCGAGGTCAGGTCTTAAATAGCGGGGGTAGGCGTGGCTTAGTAGTTGACCCCCGCTCCGTGGTGTATGGCGGCGCTGGTTGACCTAGGTCACGAGGCATACACTGGGGAATAGGTGGGGTCGGCTAGGTAGCGACAAACAGCGTTTGTAGGGGAGAATTCCACTACAACATCTTCAGAGGCAACTGGATTACATGGACAGAGAGAGGCTTAAATATACAGGGTGACCTAAAAACATGAGGTCAGGTCAAAATGATGACATCCACTAATCCCCACACCAACACACACGTAGAGGAGCTTAAGAGAAGGGTGGTGACGTGACTAGTCAAGTCAGGTCAGAAAAAAGGGGACCCACAAAATATCTATCATACATCTAGATCAAAGGTTTTTAAAGCATTTTTAACCTTGGGCCACTGACAAATAAATTTATGTAACATATTATCAGTTTTGAACTGACCATCACTAAGGTTTATTGATTTTAATTCCTTAATCAAACTAGCTTCAACAAGAAGTCTTTGTGACACAAGATGATTTGAAAACTTCTAAGCTTTTTTCCCAAGCAATGGGGTGATTATTATTCCTAACATGAACGAACAAGGCACTGCTTTCAGATGCAGTTCTAATATTATACTTATGTTGTTTGATTCTGAGCTGCAGTGTTTTTCCTGTCTGACCTACATAATTACAATTACATTTGCTACATGGAATACAATAAACACTACCATTTACATTCAAACTTGGGCTATTCCTTATTAACATATTAGTAATGGTTGAGTCATACTTGAAAACAACATTAATATTTAGAGGCTTGAGGGACCGAACTAACGGGACAAATTCATTACGATAGGGCAGAGTCAAAATATTCTTAAGTGTAGGAACTTGTCTAGTTTGAGAGGAATGAAAGGATTTTTTAGCCCTATTAAAACAACGATCAACAAACACAGAAGGGTACCCAAGTTTATGTGCAATAGAACGAATGGGTGGGTTGAGGTGTTGATTGTATGTAGAAGTCCGCGTGCTTTATTGGGCTAATGAAATATATATGGATCCTCGTGTTTCGAAGCCGGATTTGGTAAAACGTTACTCTGACCACCTAAGTGATACGGGTGGTCCCCATTAGAGGTTCACGGCGCCTTAAGCTCGTTGAACAGGCTTTGTGTGAAATATAACAAAGTCTAGGACTGCTTTTAGTATCCTGGTGGTCCAGCGGTTAGCGTTCCCCGGTCACAGTCATAGGCTTGTGGGCCGTGGGTTCGAATCCTGGTGGGTTGAGGTGTTGATTGTATAATATATATATATAATATATGTATAATATATACAGTATATAATATATATATTCGGTTAACGAAGTTCTTACGAACAGACCTCAACATGTTTTCGCTTGCACTGACCGGGCAACCAGCTTTAGTATCAGTCCGCCAATACATTAATCGGTTCTAGGGCTTAAATTCCTTACTATTTTAGTAAATATCAAGAAGTTTATACTATTAAATAATTTTATAAGTTTAATATTCAATTTTTTAGTCATTTTTAACAAGTATTGAACATAATTGAAGGTAAAGTAACTAGTTTAATGTGCGGCATCCAGCCTCCTAACACAGCAAACAGGAGTTAGTCTCTCTCTGTTTTCACTGGAGGTAACATCTTGTTTGAGACTCTTCAACTAAACGCTTTTTTTCTGTGTTTCCAAGCAAATTATTGGTCATTTTGAAATATATTTTACATATTGACAATATATAATGCAGTGCCATGTTGATTTAAAGAAAATAATCTTGAATTACACCAAGAGAGCTAAAATTTTATGGGTGAAATGGCGCCATGGGGTGACTTCTCTTCCACCCCAATGCCTTCTCTTCTTCCTTCTCCTCCACCCCCATTCTAAATCCCATCATCATCATCCAGGAGCCTTCTACAGACACACCTCAAAGTAAGTGAAATTTTCTACCATTTTTGTTGAATTTAGGAAATTTTCGGTGAGCTGGAACCAATTACCCAAAAACCCATTGAAACAATGGTTTCGGTTAACGAACTTTTCGGTTAACGAACGACCTTCTGGAACGGATTGAGTTCGTTAACGGAGGGGTCACTGTATATATGTATATATAGTTAGGAAGAGAAAGAAGCTGGGCAATATAAACATGAAAAAATAATTGTACTCGATAAATAAACTATGTGATGTAGGTTTATTTAAGTGTGAAGGAAGGTTTATTGAATATGCATTTCCTGGTATAATATAAATATCCCTGTTCTTACTTGTGGTGTGAGTGAAATGATATGCTAGGTACTGGCTATATCAGACACAGAGAGGGCCAGGCGTGTTCCTGTGTTATTTGCGTAACATTTTGTTTCCTTTTCATCAGGACAGTGATGTTGGTGACACTGAGACAGGTGGTGGTGTTGTGTGTAGTGTCTGTGGTAGTGAACGGCCACGACTGGGGATGGGGAAAGTGTCCCCGTGTCGACCACTCGCCCAACCTCTCCTCTGACCAGGTAAGTATATCGTGCTACAGCTACAGTATACTGCATCGTGACATAATTAATCCATGTGTTTACCTTAACCCCCCTGTACACAACTACTGTACCCCATGTGTCTAGCTACTCCAACCCCCATATGCAACTACAGCTAGACCCCGACTTAAGACGGGGTTAGGGACCCAAATCCAGGTCGTAAGTCCAACATAGATAAATTTTTTTTTTTTTTAATAAAAAAAAAATCTACAATGAAGTACAGTAAAAATAATGAGGAATGGATACAGTACAGTGAAAGTAATAAATAATAAGGAATGGATACAGTGTGACTGAGCACTTACCTTTAATGTAATCAGCTGAATGCACATGGGGCCCCCATAATTTTCTAATTATACATGGAGGCTACATTAACTGGAAACGTTTCGGTAAAGAAAAAAAAAATTTAATAAAAAATCTGCGGCGGTCGTAAGTCCCGACGGTTGTAAGTTGTAGCAGTCGTAAGTCGGGGTCTAGCTGTACTGCACTTCATAGGACACAGCTACTCCCTATGACACAACAAACCTCAGTGACTTGATCAACCCGTGTGTAACAACTTTAATAGTGTAGGTCTGTAGGAAGTACTATACTTTGTACTTTTTTGGAAATACAATGTTATTATAGGTAATGCAGCCAACACAAACAATCGGTTACTCTATCATCGACTATTGTTGCTGTTGCTCTTCTCACTATTACGGGTAAGTATTATTACCGGTACCACTGCATTTCTAGATCCTCTCATGGGGGGGGGGGGGGTGTTAAGGGAGTTGTGAGGATACAACTTGTCGATACCCTTAGGATGAAAGGTGGTTTGTGGTGGTGTGGGAGCCGTGACATTACACCTTGTTGGTGTTCACTCCCCTGGAGGGGGGTGAGGGTACGATCTATTGACGACCTAGTGGGAAATGAAGACCGATCACTCACAAGGGGGGGGGGGGGGGATTCTAGGGATAGGGTTGGGGGAAGGGATGGGGTAGTGAGTATAAAAGGAGGGGATGGATGAATGGGGTTAAAGGAGAGAAGTAGGGGGCAGAGGGAGGGGGAGAGAGAGTATGGCAGAGCAAGGGGGGCTGTGAGTGTGGCAGAATAATGAGGCACTTCCCTCCATCTCACAACTCGCTGCCCCTCTACATCTCTATTGACTCTCATTTTATCAGGTTTTCCTCACTCCTGCTTTATTAAGTTTCTCTCTCTCTCTCTCTCACTTTATCAAGTTTCTCTCTACCTTTTTTTTATTTTTATCCTCTTCACCATTGATCAGTAATGGCTCCAGAATGTGCAGGATCTGTACCTGCACCAGTGTTGGTCAAGTCTGGTCTTTAAAAAGCTTATACTCAGTGCTGTCACAACACACACTACTTTTACTTTTTTACTTTTATCCTCTTCACCACTGATCGGTTCGTTAGCCTCTTGGGCGATCGGTAACTTCTGTTACTTTTTTTTTCTTTTATCCTCTTCACCAATTGATCGGCTCGTTAGCTGCTTGGGCGATCGGTAATGTCTCTGTTATGCACTGTTGGCAAGTACTGGGCATGCACCGGCTCCTGAATGTACCTGAACCTGCTCCAGTGTTGGTCAAGTTTGGTCTTGAAAGAGCTCACACTCAGTGCCATCACAACACTTTCTGGTAGATTGTTCCAAGAGTTCACAATTCTTACTCCGAAAAAGTTTGCCCTCACAGTTTTCTGGACCTGCGGCTTCTTCAATCTTGAGCTGTGACCCCTTGTGGGGCGAGCGTCTGCCAGTTCCAAGTAAGGACACTCAACTGAGTAGTGCCCCTTGAGATGCTTATACACATCAATTAGGTCACCCCTTTCCCGTCTGTAGTATAAGCTAGGCAAGTTCAGGCGCTCTAATCTCAGGGTAGCTGAGGTGCCGAAGTGCAGGCACCAGTCTGGTGGCCCTCCTTTGAACATTTTCAACCAACTGACAGTCCCTAGCATATCTCGGGGACTAGACGGGGAAGCACTTCACTCTTGAAGATCGTTACGAGGGATGGACAGTCTAGATATCTGAATGATGTTCTTATAAGACCCAATAATTTATTTGCCTGATTTACCTTCTTCTCACAATGGCCCGTGAACTTCAGTTCATTGTCGACATACACACCTAGGTCCTTCTCACATTCAGTCTCAAGTAGTGCAGTTTCTTCATCCCGTTGGGACATATGATACGCCTCCTTACCGTTGGTATGCCCCAGGTGCATCCTCTTACACTTCGTGACATTGAATTTCAGCAGCCATTTCTTCGACCATTCTTGGAGCCCACAGAGGTCCTTCTGCAACTCTTCACAGTCCGCTTGGTTCTTGAGTTCCCGATATAACTTGGCGTCATCGGCAAATATTTATATGGGGGAGTGTACAACGTCAGGCATGCCATTTATGAAACAAACAAACAACAGCGGGCCCAATACACTGCCCTGTGGTACCCTGCTTGTGACAGGTCCGGATGATGATTTTGTGCCATAAATCACCACACACTGCTTGCGATCATGTAGAAAGTCTTCTATCCACGGTAGAACATTTTCCCGAATTACATACCCTTCCAGTTTGATTTTCAGTCTTTCACGGGGTACACTGTCGAAAGCCTTAGCAAAATATAGGTATATATTGTAGATATTACCACCCTGTTCCAGGATATGGGTCCAAATATCCAATACCTTGAGCAATTGCGTTAAGCTGGAGCGCCCCGGCATAAAACCATGTTGGCAATCCTTTATAAGGTTGTTTAGTAGTAGATGTTCCATCTTGGCATCTCTGATAATACTCTTTACATATTATGCTGGTCAGGCTCACCGGTCTATAGTTGTTCGTGGAGTGACGATCGCCCTTCTTGAAGATTGGACTCACATAGCCACTTTCCATTCACTGGGGATCTTTTGTTCATCCAGGCATTTACAAATCCGTATCTTCAGGGGCTCGGCAAGCTCGTTGCACAACTCTCTTAGCACTCTAAGATGCACCATGTCAGGGCCGGGACTCTTATGGACCTTTAGCTTTGACAGTTTATTTCTAATACCCTCATTTGTGAACACAATGTGGGTCAGTGATGTGTCGAACCGTCTGTCCTCAAACGCAGGAAGGTTAATCGCATCCTCTCTTGTGAACACCGAGGAAAAGAAGCTGTTCAATGCCTCGGCTTTGTCCTGGTCAGAATCTGCGTAACTACCATCTCCAAGCTTCAGGTTTGATACTCCTACTTGCGTTTTTAATTTCGACTTTGCATAGCGGTAAAACGCCTTTGGGTTTAACTTGACCTCGCTTGCAACCAGCCTCTGGAACTCCTTTTCAGCCCTTCTACATTCTATATTTGCTTGGTTTCTGGCTCTTGCATAAATCCTCATGTCCTGCTCATTGTTTGACCCAACCCGCGTCTTGAATTTCTGGGTTTTTTTTCTTAACTTTGTCGACCGCCGCATGGTTCATGTGTAGGGATCCCCTCGTATTCCTAGAGGCACTGGGTTTGGTCTTGGGTATATATTTATCGATCACATGGGTCACTTTACTAGTTATGATATTCAGTGTAATGTCTGCGTTTTTAGGCCTTAATGAGTCAGGCCAGTACATAACTCTATTAATCTTAGTTGCGTTTCATTCCACATTGTATTATTGCTCCAGATAAGGCAGAAAATGAGTAGGCACAGTATTCTATCACATCACATTATTACGAGCATAATTAGTCCGCAATATTTCAGTACTGAGGGGTATGTCATCACGTCTGCTGTACTTACAAGTGCGGGTCGATGTAGATCAATATGGTGCTCCAAGAAACGATAGCACGGAGTAAATTGTCTTAGCACAAATCTTGGACAGGATTGTGAGTCGGTGTGTTCACTACACTCGATGGGGTTGGACGATACGGTGTGCCAGAGGTGTCCCGAGCCTCTATCAATGGTTATAACAATGAGACGCTTGTTCTGTGGCTATAATGTTTACAAACATCTGACAAGGTCACAGATCGCACAGCCACATAGGAGTCACAACACCTCTACAGTCTACAAGGGAGGTCGCGGCGTACGTGGTCGTAGGTTGAGAGATTTGTGTGTTTGGGTAAGGTGATACTCATAGACGGCATATCAGTTGAGGTGTTGGGAGGCACTCAGTGCTGAGTGGAGGTGCTGAAGGCAGCAAATGCCAGCACTATGTAGCTGAAGCTAGTGGCGATAAGTCCCCTTGTATTCCTGGAGGCACTGTTTGGGCTCTTGGTATATATTTATCGATCAAATGGTTCTATTTACTGGCTATGATATTCATTGTAGCGACTGCATTCGTATAGACCAGTGAATACCTCTCATCTCATTGTAATTACCCTTGTAATATTTTAACCTTGGCCTGGTTTTGTCATGAACCAAGTAACATAAATCTGAAGGACAACGTTACTTGGTGACTGGTGCCAACGGGGGCTAGGTGTTCCAGCTTGGCCACCATACCCTCCTCGTAAGTTATGATGAGGTCCAGTGGTTTTGGTGTTTGCTCCCCTCTGTAATAAGTCGGATCTTTAACATGTTGGAATAGAAAATTGGGTAGCAGGACTATTCGGGTAACTTGGTTTGGTTTTGTTTCTCCATGCAATATCACCCATGACAAGGAGGTGGCCATGGTTGAGTGTCATTGCATTGTCAATTAAGGCTCTTGAGTTCCTTTGGTTTAATCGGCTAAAGTTTGGGGATCTGTAGATACATCCGATTTTATTTCTTTAAAAACATCCTTCCCCAGTACCTTCATCTAGCTAGCTCTAAGCTCTTGCCTAGCATAGATAACCACACCCCTCTTGCAAGTTGCTTGAGAAAGGTTCGTAAATGATTCATATCTGTCTTTATTGAACTCGCATTCCTCTTGGTTGATTCTATTGTTCTTGTACAACGGTTCTACCACATCTACTATATCAGGTTGGTTTACTTTGAGTAGGGTTTCAAGCTCTGCTCTCTTATCAAGGAACGTGTCATTATTAGTGTACAGTACGTGACTTTCAAGCCAGAATCTGTTCTCGGTAAAGTCTCTGATTTTGGTAGTGACTCTGGCCTCTCCCTTTTCTCAGCAGCTGCCTCGTTTACCAAATGCATTGAATTTTGTGGGGTTTGGTCAGAGATGACAGTGTTTACAAGGAGCTCGCCTCCTCCTAGGTGGGAAGTAGAGCGGGTGGGAGGTGTCCCGCTGTCCCCTGGTTCTGCACTGGTGCACTTGCCTCTGCTACCCTCCCCTTGTATATAACTCGTGCACATCCATCCCTGTTCCTCATCGAATTCTCTTTCTGTTTCAAGCACCACAGGAATTTTTTGTGCTGTTCTCTCTGCATTACCATGTGATCTGGGTTTATGAATACTGTACAGTATATTCTGAAATGCATTGCTCCTTGCTAAGGTTTTTGCCTGCTGAATAACTTCCCATTTCTTACCCTCACTCACTAGTGTGATTCTAAGGGGTGAGGCTTGTTCTTCTGCCTTTGGCCTCGCCTCCTCACATCCTGAGTGGGGGGCGGGGGGTGGGGCTGACAGTTTCAGAGCCTCTACACAAGTATTCTTAAACTCTGTCTTATCGTGTGTTTTCCTACTCTCAGCTTCCTCAGACTGGCTCTCAAGGACTTCAAACACTATTTTGCTGTTCCTGAACTCATAACTTTTCCATTGTTCCTCCTCTCTCCTATCAGTAGGTCTACTAGTTCGGATCCTGCAATACTCTCCGTCACCTTATGTGACCCTGCTACAGCCTGAGCCTAAGCTTAACTCTTCTTCACTACTCCCTCTATTCTGTCAGCAACTTCCTCAGTCTTAGTGAGGATCTCTTTCCAAACTTGTTCTAGTTTGGCAACCAACGAGGATCCAGTTTCATTTATTTTTGTGTCATAATTTCTCATCCCCTTATGATCTGCACTAGCCTTATATATTGTGGTCATTAGTTTGTTCCGTGTTGGTGTTATTCTGTATTTGTTAGTATCACTTATGTCTAGAGCACAATGTGAATTCTCTTTTCATTTGTCATTTATCAACTCTTGCTGCTATAACAGATATGTCCTGGTTAGTTTATTCCTGTTATGTCATACTGTACAACCTAGCCTCACCCATAACCTGCCTGTCTCTTCCTAAAATACATTATAAAGGTATTGTATAGCCCAGGGGTGGCCAACCTTTTACATACCATGCGTCAATTTGTTCACACAACTCTTGTACCCCCGTCTACTTCTTGTAAAAATATGTTTATAGACATAATTAGCATTTTTACATGATAAAATTATTAAATATAAAAACAATATCTGATAAAGCAGATAAACATTACATACCTTTAATGAGACTTTTGAGTCTGTTTTGATTTCGCCCGTTTTTCAATGTTTGGAGTTAAATTTGTTACTGGGAGCAGCAGAGAATTCTTCAAATTTGAATCAGTCAGTCGCTACCTCGTTTTGCTTTTAATCAATTTCATGGATGAAAATGCTTGTTCACATCTATATGTCGTTCCGAAATGACATAGTATATAACTCTGGGCAAATTTTCTTAGTTCTGGAAAATTTTCGCAGGGTAATGATCGCTAGAAATTAATCATGTCAGAAGCATTTGGGACTGAGGAAAGCTCATCAAATTTCATTTTCAATAATGAATTTGTTTTCAAGTCAATAAGTTCCATTATTTTTTGTTCTAAGTAAAAATGGGTTTATAAATGCGAGTATGCAGTCTTCTTCTTTAGCAAAATCACGAAAACGACTTTCAAATGACTTGCATTAACTTGATTTTTTCAGTATACCTGTATTTTGTCAAATTGCCATTATCAGCAGCACATTCACTCTGCTCTTTTAAGTGCGGAAACTGGCTCAAATCCTCATTTTCTAACTGAGAGATGAACAGTTTTAACTTCATCTTGAATACAATTTGTTCTTGCCCTGCAGTTTCAAATTTAGATCATTGAGATGTCTGGTAACATCAACTAAAAATGCTAAATCAAATAGCCAGTTTTTATCACATAAAAGGGCTCTTTCCTCAGGTAGCTCATTTTTCTCTTCTAGAAAATTATGAACAGTATTTTTCAGTTTCCAAAACCTGCTCAGAACCTGTCCTCTAGAAAGCCAGCGCACCTCACAATGAAGGACAAGGTCGCCATATTCCAAATCTAACATTTCACAATATTCTCTGAATTCTCGTCTGTTTAATGCTCTTGCTCTAATTTTATTTACACATTTCACAACCAGTAACATAACAAGCTGCAAATTTAAAGGTTTTCCACACAGTGACTCTTGGTGTATAATGCAGTGATATTTTAGTAGAGGACGATTTAAAAAGTTTTCAAGCAAAGTTGTAGTCCCGGCGACTTTACCTTATCATTGACAGCGCTCCGTCAGTGCACACAGTGATGAGTTTACTAGAATCTAATTGTAGATTTTCTAGGCATGATTTTACTTTGTCAAATATGTCTGATCCTCTTGTTTTCCATGAAGTGACTCAAGACTGACAAGTTCTTCAAAGACACTAAAATGATCATCAGTTCCTCTTATATCAGTTGATTCGTCCAAAGCTAAAGAAAAGAAAGTACAAGAATGGACAAGGTCTTTCAGTTGCTGAGATACATCGTGAGAGAGTTCCTCGGTACGTCTCGTAACTCTCTGTTTTGATAGAGCAATTTCGTCTGCTTTCCTTTCAATACTTTTATCACCAAGACGTCTTGCAAATATTTGGAGACAAGGCTTAACAATTTCTTCTCCATCAGAGAAAGACTTCCTTTTTTTCACCAACGCTAAAGCAATTTCATAGGACGCTTCTGTTATTGACAAACTTTCACAACTTTTTTTAACATACATTTTGTCTAATCCTGAATTCTTCCTCTTTCTTAGTCACATATTCTTTCCGTAACTCAGACCCAAGCACGAGCTTCAGTTTTCCTTCTATTTCAGTCTGATGCTGTGCACGAAATAATAAAATTGCTAAAAATAATGAGTAGGCTTACTGCCTTACTTTATTATTATCACAGGGATGCAATGCGCCACTTCTAATCATCCAATGTGCCATGTTTGGCGCATGCACTGGAGGTTGGCCATCCCTGGTATAGTCGATTATTAATAACTTGACTTTCCCTGTTGCTCTGTTCTATTGTTACGATCAAAGGTGGTAGCCAACTTTTTTTTTAGTATACAGTAATTATTTTTTCTTTTAGGATTTGGGTAAGTAAATTTTAATGTAGTAAAGTCACATTATTTTTCAGCTGCTGGGTCAGTGGTATGTGATAGAACAGTTCGACACATCATCCACCTGCCTTACTCTGAACTACACACGTGTGTCGCCAACTCAGCTCAAAGTTACCAAGTCTCGTCAACTGGTCCTGCTGGATTCACTTAGAATCGAACACACCAACTCTTACACCGGCACGCTGGACATTCCTGACGGTGATAAGAGTGGGAAAATGCGTGTCAAATGGCCCCTAAGTAAGTGTTGAAATGATCTGTCAGGTTGTTCTTCTCGGAGTCTTAAAATGATTATTAGATAGTAAAGTAGCTAAAACAACTAACTGTGCATACATTGTGGGAAACAATATGAGACCGTGGATGATAAATACAGCATATCGACTCCTACCTGCACAGATAGTTGTTTTAGTTACTGCACATTGTGTATTATATTGGCCTCCCTGAACTTATCATATACTGTACCTGTACCACATACAGAAGAATGGGAATACTTTAAGATCAAGGTATTGTACAGGAGAGGGATGGATATTTGGAAAGTACTGTATTGTAGCAGCAAGCATGCACAATTAGAGGGAATGATGTTAACTTTTACTTTAATCCTGTTCACCACTGATCGGCTCGTTAGCTGCTTGGGCGATCGGTCACATCTGTTAATTTTCTTTTTCTTTTATCCTCTTCACCAAATGATCGGCTTGTTAGCCGCTTGGGCGATTGGTCACGTCTCTGTTACTCACTGTTGGCAAGTACTGGGCATGCACTCGCTCCTGAATGTACCTGAACCTGCTCCAGTGTTGGTCAAGTCTGGTCTTGAAAGAGCACACACTCGGTCCCGTCACAACACTTTCTGGTAGGGTAGTGTTCCAAGAGTTCACAACTATCACTCCGAAAAAGATTGCCCTCACAGTTTTCTGGACTTGCGGCTTCTTCAGTCTTGAGCTGTGACCCCTTGTGGGGGTTAGTGTCTGCCAGCTCCAAGTAAGGACATTATGGGAATGGATGATCCTGAGGTTGTATGAAATGACAGAGATGAACCAAAGGAAAATCTTGTGGTTGTGATGAGGAAGAGGAACGCCTTAACAGAACTTATCTATCACAGCAGTTACAGAGCATGAATGGCAGTAAACAATAGAGTCTGTGTTGCATATGACCCCAGAACTAAAAACTGTTTGTTGAGATTAGTCTGGAGGTATGGCAGTGTTATGTGCCCTTTGAACTGGGTGCTGTTTATTGTATAGTAGCCCATATGAATATTTGATAGTACTGTACAGTACATTATTGTGTATTCTATTGTCCTCCCTGGACATACTTATCCATATACCTGTACGACATATATTGTGGCATGTCTGGAGATATGATCGTGTCCTAGCCTGGAACTTCACTTAGCCTTCTGGCCTTGGAAGGGACTTTGTGCTTAATAACTGTTATTTCTTTATATTCTGTAATCTATAGTGAATTTAATATAACAGAGACATGATGTGTGCAAACTGGTATCACAGTACAGTATATGATATTAGGTAAGAAATGGCATTAGAGTTAAGAACCTGACAAAAAAGAGTGCAAAAGATTGTGTAGCACGGAGGGCTGCAAGTGTGGAAAATTACTTGCTTTTGCTTTTGGCCTCTTGGTTACTGATTGGCTCGTTAGCTGCTTGGGCAGTTGGTCACATCTCTGTTATGCACTGTTGGCAAGTACTGGGCATGTATACTGGCTCCTGAATGTATCTTGACCTGCTCCAGTGTTGGTTAAGTCTGGTCTTGAAAGAGCTCACACTCGGTGCTTTCACAACACACACTGGTAGAATGTTCCAAGAGTTCACAGTGCTATTTCCGAAAAAGTTTGCCCTCGCGGTTTTCTGAAGTTGTGGCTTCTTTAACCTTGAGCTGTGACCAGCTCCAGGTATGGACCCTGTGGTAAATAAAACACTTGGTTGCTACATCCAAGCTTTACTTGACTTATTTCACTACAGTACATATCTGAAATAACACAAAGGAAAATGTTGTAACAGTACAAAGAGGAAACAGCAATGAACGTAATATAACATGGTGGTTTTATCATAATAATGGAATAAACCAAAGTGATACTTACATACAAGAACAAAATAATATTACAGTATTTTCCAAAATGATGTTTTAAAAATATCAGACACCTGACTGATGATCATAATTATGTAGCTATATGATGTAAATCCCAACTGCTGTACCGGTTTTATCTTTGTGAGTATGGCTACTGCTACCCCGAACAGAATTGACATGCTGTACAGTACAGTACTTATGACATTTTCCTCTTTTTGTGTTGGTTTCTCTCATATTACACACCCTTCTTTATAATGCAGCAGAAAGCAGAAGTAATATATTGTAATTATTAGATGATTTTTATTTACTTCTCTCGATGTTTCAGATATTGCAGGTAAGGCAGATTATATTGTCTTTGATACTGATGGCAGTAATTATGCAGCAGTATTTGAGTGTCAACAGTTAACCAGAATTGGGCATCGCCTCTCCGCCACCATCCTCTCCAAAACACCCACCCTTGATGCAGCCATAATTGCCGAGGTTAGTGCATGCAGCAAGATGCAGTACTGTATTGATAGGCTTTCCTGTATGATAAATATTTTACTGGTAGGTCATACTGACAAGCGAGTGTTAATGATAACATAATGGCAGACCAGTGTATTAAGTACAGGGGTATAGCAGCATACTGATAGGCCAGTATTTTTGCCATGGTTTTAATTGGTATAAAATGTATCCTTCAAGGGAGGAGAGGTGGAAGAGAATGAAGAATATTTCATGGGTGAGAGAGAGAATGGGGAGAAGGATTAAGACATAAAATGGTACGTTATCTCTTGAAATCTTCCCCCAAAGATAGGTGTGGCCATAATTAACTGCTGATCATAATAGTGTGTAATAACCCACAGATAAAGAAGAAAATGACAGACCAAGGCCTTGATACTCATGACTTTGATGTCATCGACCACTCTGTATGTATTCGTCGTGAGGACTCGGACCTCAACATAAACATTGATGAGGACACTTTCAAGAAGATTATAGGTGATGCCTCTGACAGCTTCAAGACAATTGCATCTCAGGTATGAAATAAGTGACAGCTTTGGAAAGAATTGATATCTTGTTAAGAATAAAGATTTAGTAAAGTCGTTTGGTTTTATGCTAGGTAGGGGGACTACAGAGGTAATATTTATGGTCAAGCAGCTGCAAGGAAAGGAACTTGTATATCATTTGTAAACTTAGAGGGAGCATTTGACAGGGCACCACATGAAATAGTTAAGTGGACAAGGAAAAAGCTATGAGTCGAGGAGTATCTTACACAAGTGATTATAGCAGTACTGTATATGCAGGTTTAAAAACCTATGTGAAAATAATCGGTGAGCCAAGTAAGGAATTTGGGGTAAAAGTAAGAGTCAATCAGGGGGTGTGTCTTGAACCCCCTTCTATTTCTCCTGATGCTGGAGGCAATATCACAGGACTTTAGGACTGGTCTGCCCTGAGAGTTGTTGAATGCTGATGTTTACTTAGTGCTGATAGCAGGAAGCATTGAAAAGGCAGTGGAGAGTGAATGTGGCAAAAACAAAAGAATTGGCTAGTGGTGTGGGTGAGGAACCCATGGTGGAAAATGGACATATGCTGTCTGCAAGAAAGGTGCTGCCAGCAACTCAATAATGTGCAATGAGTGTGGAAGGTGAGGTGCTACCTTTATTGACAACAAGAAGACTTTCCCTCTTGATGAAAGGTAGAATGTATGTGACTGGTGTGAGAAGTGTGATGTTGTAGGGCAGTGTAACAAGGGAGTTATGAGGGTGACAGAAGACATGAGTGGGCTGAATGGTGAGGTGGATGTGTAAGGTGGCATTGCAAGACAGGAGGCCCTGTTCAGAGCTAAGAGGGTGACTGGGTATTGAGAGTATTGGCAGAGTTCTGTGGAGAGGCAGGTCGAGATGGTTTGGGCATGGATTAGACCAGTTTGGTCAAGAGGTGCATGAGCCTAAAAGATATGGGAGGAGAACCAAGGGTAGGCCAAAAATGGCCAATTTCTACTTTCTAGTTGGCTATTATTAACAGAAACTACCTGAACTGGGAGCTTCGAACTAGACATAATATTGATTTGAAATCCTATTACCATAGTTAGATAAGCCTGTAGCCAGGTGACTCGAACATTCTCCTCTTGGATTTATGGGTAGGCAGTTGGGAAAATAATCCACTTGGTGTGATGTGTGTACTAGTCAGGGAGACCCAACTATCTTTTAGACCTGCCTCTAGAGGGCAACCAATTTCCTTATTAGTGTGTGTGTGTGTGTGTGGGGGGGGGGGCATTATGAATGGGTGATCACAAGATCAGGTCCAGCAGTGGAAAGGTGTCTACTCTTCTAGATCAACAAAAGCTTCCCCTTCAATTTCACCACCACGTTTAGCCTTCAAGTCAGTGTGCAAGCTTCTTTCTTTTTCCTGAATCAAGGCTAAACTTATAGGCAGATGCCGTTGATTTCGATCTTCCACCCATATCACTAACAATTTTCCATTTTAATTAACAATCCACTTCCTTGTTTAGTTATCACAGTTGACTGCATTGGTGTAGATCCTTTAACATGTTCAAGAAATTTCTCTCTTTCAAAATTGTTCCGACCATTGAGCGGCTGAAGCCCAACACCTTACTGATCACTGAGGGTGTTTCGCTTTTTTCAGAAAGTTTAATTACATAAAGTTTCACTTCCATCGTAATTGTTTTCCTTTTCTTGGATGCACTACTGACACTTGCATCAGTTAGCTGCTTGGGCGGTCGATCACGTCTCTGTTACACACTGTTGGCAAGTACTTGGCATGCACTGGCTCCTGAATGTATCTGAACCTGCTCTAGTGCTTGTCAGTTCTGGTCTTGAAAGAGCTCACACTCGGTGCTGTTACAACACACACTGGCAGGTTGTTCCAAGAGTTCACAACTCTCACTCCAAAAAAGTTACCTTTCACTGTTTTCTGGACTTGCTGCTTCTTCAACCCTGCGCTGTGACCCCTTGCAGGCGCTGTGGGTAGCTGAGGTGCCGTACTACATGCATCAGTCTGGTGGTCCTTCTTTGGACATTTTCAATCCACTGACACTCCCTAGCATATCTCGGACCAGACAGAGAAGCACCTCACTCTTGAAGATCGATATGAGGGATGAACCGTATAGATATCTGAACGACCTTCTTGTAAGACCTAATAATTTAGTTGCCCGTTTCACCTTTTTCTCGCAATGGCCCAAGAACTTCAGCTTATTGTCAACATATGCACCTAGGTCCTTTTCACATTGTCTCCATTACTGCAGATTCTTCATCTCTTGGGACACATGATATGCAGCTGTTCACAATCTTCTTGGTTCTTAATTTCTCGAAATAACTTGGTGTCATCCGCAAACATTTGTATGGAGGAATGTACAGCGCCAGGCACGTCATTTATGAAGCAAACGAGCAATAATGGGTCCGATACACTGCCCTGTGGTACCCCAATTGTCGTGGGTACACACGATGATTTCATACCATTAATCACCACACTCTACTTGTAATCATAGAGAAAGTCTCCGATCCATGCTAGGACACTAACCCCAAATCCCGTACCTTGAGGTTTTTTTTCTCTTACTCAATTAACTGCATGCTTAGCAGTTTTGTAATGTTCTTGATACTTTTGATGGTGCATATTTGTATGTAAACAAGCAAGTTGTTGCATGATCGTTAATGAAATTTTATATGAAAGGTCCATATTTTCAGTTGTTAAACCACCCAACCGATAGGAACAGTGTAGGGTGAGGTCATTCAAAGATGCCACAGGACTGAAGGCAGTCCTGGTGAATAGGATTTGCCATCGGGATTGTTGGAACATTTCACATGGAGGGGTTATCCGTCCGATGACGTCCCGATGAATATAAAAACCCTTTTCACCCTCCAAATTTGGATATATTAAGATAAAATATGAGTTTGTTGGTGACAAAGTTTGTTTTTCATCTACCTGTACTTTACTTTTACTTTTATCCAGTGTTGTACGCGTCAGCGAAAAAAGTGGTGCCGCCAGCGTCAGCGTAAATGGCCGAGAAATTTGATGCCGTCGGCGTAAACGATTTCATAAATTGACGCCGTTAGCGTTTGCGTCAACTAGTTTTCAGTGATGTACAAATGCAGCCCCGAAATGCGTATTCTCCTGTGTATGGGCGTAACATGTGCAAAATCAAAAAATATTCATTAATTTTTAATCATTTACAGTATATTCAGAATCCTTAATGAGAAATTTTATTTGTGATAATGGACTAAAAAGCTGGTCTGAAAATTCCAAGGATGGGGGATTTTTATTCCGGGTTTGAGAGATGGAAATCGGGCATTTTCAAGAAATTCTGAGAAAACTTTTCTAGGGATGGGGGATTTTTTCCGGCTTTGCTTTGAGAGATGAAATAATGCATCATTCTGGTAAATTCCAAGACAAATTTCTCATTACGCGGAAAATTCCGGGGATAGGGTATTCTTCCGGCTTCGAGAGAGTCGTCTTGTTACCCAGAATTCTCTCATTCCTGGAAGGGTTCTGCATCAATTGTTTCGGCTAACGGTGATATCACTGTACAGTATATGTATTCTACTTTTATCCTTTTGTAAGACCACTTGTAAATACTTCTGAATATTCTAACACAACACTTCCTGCATGGCTTAGTAATACTGCTAATATCTCCAGCCATGTATGTCTTCTCCTATTCATATTTGCTGCACATGCTCGTTGCCACAAAACTGAAGTGAAAAGTCTGTTATTCCAGGTGATGACATTCTTCCAGGTGGCGAATGGTGCCAGCAACTTCGCTAACACTGTAGTGGACGTGACCCGACGCCTAGGTGCCTCAACAAATGGCTCATCAGACACCAGTGCAGCTGTACTAGTAGACCCTGATGTTGAACTTCTTGCCTAGACAATCATACCCATCTTAGAGGCCTTTGGATGTAAGATGTATTGATGTGCAGGAAATATCATTAATATTAACTCGGTAGAAGTGGAAAACCGTGACATTTAAGTTGAGATGATGGGAGGGTGAAAAAGAATGAAATAAGGAAGGATGAAGGTAGGGAGGATGAATATTACTTAATTGTTAGGAGAATAAAAATGGAATTATTAAGTTTTATACAGGAATATGAATAGAAAAGATGGAGGGCACAGCTGAGGGTTTTTGAAAAGCAGACACAATGAAGGAATTACAGATGAAGAAAAAGTTGAGTGTATCGCACATATAGTACAGTATAGTTACCCTATGCGATTTGTATAGAAATTAACAGAAATAAATTGAGAAGAGTAAAAGGTGATGTTTCATTGTAGACCGGCCATAAACAGCTGTGAATTTCTGAGAGTACTCTATGGCAGCTGACATCAGTGCCTTTCTCAAACTGTTACCGTATTCTTATACATTAATTGGTGGCAAATGTTACCGCTCACAAATGCAAAAAAAAAATCTAAAGCTCTCTGAATATTACAAATTATTATTCATTGGTAATCACAGTGTCCATTTGTCTCTTCACCTTAAATGTTTGTATTTATAGGAAACACTTGTGCTATACAGTATTTCTATTTGTAGGCTGTTGCACATAAGCGTACCTGTGCTTTTTGTTGAAATATTCACTCTTGGTTGTGTGAGGGACCCTTTTAAGTGTAATGGATGTTGACTATTGCTGCCATTGTAAGTAAAGTATCACGGTTCCTTTTGTAGCTTGGTTATGTCAGTGTGTTGAAGACTGATTTATATTACATTCAAGAAGAATATATTTTATCGCTGCATTTTTATTAAGGGTCTTTGTGATGATAAACTTTCTTGGGATTGCTTAATTTGTTGTAAAATATAGTACAGTACAGTACCATCTTTAAAAATATGTGATTAGGGTACAAATTTTCCAAATTTTACTAAGGCATTCCTTGTGCTGTAGTATCCTGTATTAGTTGCTTATCACTTGTTTACATGCTAAAAATAGTGCTATTTTGGGGTTTTTTAAATATTCTTTTTAGGGTAACTTAGGAAATATAGAAAAAAATAATTTAAAATTTTTTAGTTTTTTTAGTCATTGAAATTGGTTGTTTAAACACAATAAAGGGGGAGAATGTATTATGATAGGGAAATTTTACATGGCAATCACGAAAAATCATACCTAAGATATTATTTGTTTACTATATAATCTGTTAAAGTTTATTGGAATTGAAATAAATATATAAAATGTTTTATTTATTTTTATTTTTAGTGACTCCTGACCTCTTCAATTTTTTACTGCCAGCAGGATCGGATCCGGGAAGGGGGGGGGGGGGGGAAGTCCTGCAGGACTGGACCCCCTTTTTCATCAGAAAATTCCAATAATTTTCCTTTAATGCAGTAGTACAGTACTGTACTCAGGCATTTTTATATATTAAAAAGTAATTACTATTGACCTCATGGGGATTTTAAGGCCATTTTTAAGCCATGTGTACTTGATATTAAGAGATATTCTTTCTTTTTTACTTTTCACTTTTATCTTCTTTGCCACAAACGAGCCAATCAGTGTCGACGAAGATAAAAGCAAAACCATATCTCCTAACATAAAGTACACCTGGCTTCAAAATGTGCTCTTCGCCATGTTCCCCCACCCACAACTTCTTGGACCCCCCCCCCCCCCCACCTTTTACTGTTAAGCACTGTTGGCAAGTACTGAGCTTGCACTGGCTCCTGAATGCATCTGAACCTGCTCTATTGCTAATCAAGTCTGGTCTTGAAGAAGCAGCTCGCACCCGGTGCTGTCACACCACACTGGCAGATTGTTCAGAAATTCTCACAATGAAAAGGTTAGCCCTCACAGTTTTTTCGACTCGGCTTCTTCAACCTTGATCTGGAGTACTGTCACCGTGTCTGGTCCCCGAGATATGCTAGGCACTGTCATTTGGTTGAAAATGTTCAAAGGAAGGCCACCAGACTGGTGCCTGCCCTTCAGCACCTCGGCTACCCTGAGAGATTGGAGCGCCTGAACTTGTCTAGCTTATACAGTAAGTCCCCAAGTTACGTACATAATGGGGACCAAAAGGTTGTACTTAACTCGAAATGTACGTAACTCGAAAATCCCCCAACCCTATAATGTTATCTGGTGGTAATTAATACAACTTATCAAATGCAAACATATTTTATTTAACATCAGGGTGATCTTTCTTTAGGTCGTTGAAAAGACTTAGGGCTTTCTCCTGAATCATACTGAGACACAGAGGCTTACGTTTTTGTGTGCAGTCCTCGATCCACAGCGCAAGATATTTTTCCATTTCTTCCAGGACCTTCCCTCTTCTTTTAGTTATAATCGTAGATTGCATTGGCACTGCAGATTTCACATGTTCCTTGATCTTTTCTTTGCCCTTATCAATTGTATTAACAGTTGACCGACTCAGGTTAAATTTGCGGGCAACATTGGTCAACTTTTCACCACTTTCAAGCAGTTTTATTATGTCCATTTTTACCTCTAGTGAGATTGCTTGACGTTTCGTAGCACTCCCACTGGCTTCACCACTCTTACGCTTTACACCAGTCATTGCACACAGAGTAAAGTGTACAAAATAGGGCAGAAATTCACAGGAGAAGTACTGTATGCACAATGACCACACTTGTTGTTTTGGTGCATCTAGCGTGTCGTCTGCATGGTCAGTGATAGTGGCGGCGCGGTGCGGCTGGCTCGCCCGCCAAATTTAAAAATTGCTCACCCTTTTAAGACCATATTTTTGCAATTAAAGACTTCAGAAACGATGTACGTATCGGCCGTTTGTACGTAAGTCGGATGTACGTAACTCGGGGACGAACTGTACTACAGACGGGCAAGGGGTGACCTAATTGAGGTGTACAGTATAAGCATCTCCAGGGGCACTACTCAGTCGAGTGTCCTTACTTGGAGCTGGCGGACGCTCGCCCCGCAAGGGGTCACAGCTCAAGATTGAAGAAGCCGCAAGTCCAGAAAACTGTGAGGACAAACTTTTTCGGAGTGAGAGTTGTGAACTCTTGGAACAATCTCCCAGAAAGTGTTGTGATGGCACTGAGTTTGAGCTCTTTCAAGACAAGACTTGACCAACACTGAAGCGGGTTCAGGTACATTCAGGAGCCGGTACATGCCCAGTACTTGCCAACAGTGCGTAACAGAGACGTGCCCGATTGCCCAAGCGGCTAACGAGCCGATCTTTTGGTGAAGAGGATAAAAGAAAAGGAAAATTAATTGGAGACGTGACCGATCGCCCAAGCGGCTAACGAGCCGATCAGTGGTGAAGAGAGTAAAAGTGATGTGTGACCCCTTGTGGGGCTAGCATCAGCCAGCTCCAGGACACTTGACTGAGTTAGTACACCTCAATTAGGCCTCTCCTTGCCGTAGTGTCTGCGTTCTTGTGCCTTAATGAGTCAGGTCAGTGGATACCTCTCATCTCTTCCCTCATGCCATTGTAATTTCCCTTGTAATGTTTGCACCTTGGCCTGGCCTTTTCTTGAACTAGGTAACAGTTAAATCTGAATGACAACACTATATGGTGACTGGTGCCAACTGGGGCAAGGTGTTCCAGTTTGGCCACCATACCCTCCTCGTTTGTTATGATGAGGTCTAGTGGCTTGGGTGTTTGCTCCCCTCTGTAATGTGTCGGGTCTTATGCAGCACACTTTTATATGTCTAATCAATTGTTATGTTCTATGATGATTTTACAAAAGTGACCTCTATAGCATGTCAACACCAATGGAACTTCTAACCAACAGTTAAAGTATCCAAAATATGGTAGGCCATTAGTCAGTGCAGTACAGTATTACCAGATTATCCTGAGGAAACCGATGTAATTATAAATTTATTTATGTAAAGTCAGTATGGATGTGTAATATCCAATGCCATCATTTCAGATCTCTTCACTTTTGGTGAACCTTGTTCTTTGGATGATAATTTTGAATCAAAGGGTATGTTGTGTCTTAGAAATGTTTTTGAAACTTGTGGGAGGTTATAAATATTTTAGTTACTAGATGTATATTATGAGCATTATGCCATAATTATTACAGTTAACCCTTAAGTCCTAGGTTAGGGTGCTGCTGGCAGTACCCCCCCCCCCCCCCACCCTTGGGGATAAATCACGAAAAATCAACTTTTCCAAAAATAATGATAAAAAAAATTGGCTGGAATAGGCGGACGTTCTGGAATGTCACCCGGGGCTGAAGGGTTAATGATGATAATTTCTAACACTGCACAGTACTGAAAATTTTGTCCGGTGCACAGCTCTGATTTCAACAGATATCCAAGATGAATGTACCAACCGGAAATCCAATAAAACAATGTAATGGTCATGATAAGAGCTAACCTGAAAACCTTAAGGATTCATATTACGCTCAAACGTCCACAAAACCCTCTTGAGTCCCCCAGTGGAAACGTCCTCCGTTTCCCCCGCCTTTGTCTATGGGAGTAGACGCTGTATGCTGGGACCTGTTGCCATCCAACCCTTTGTAATCAAGTTAATTTTGCTTTCGATAGCGGAGTCAGAGCATTGTTAGTTGAGATAATAATAGAGAATGAAAATGAGTTCATAGTCTCAATTTCAACGTCAGAGTGTACCGTAAATTAATTCATCGGAATAGGAGTAGGTGGACTCCCTGGCCTGTTTTGAGTGAGGGCGCCGCGGGCATTTCAACCGTTAGTAAGTGCCCGTCCCTTCATCCATACAGGTCCCTAACGCAGCCTAGGCCGTGTCTGTAGGGTGGATGTTGTATCCACAATGTCTGGGGAGATGTCCGAGGTCCAGTAGGATCAGTTACCTTCGTGAGACCCGGCCGTCAGACACTTCAGACTACCTATAGCCCCCATAGCTGGCTCGTCTAGCCCTAACGCTCGGCCCACGAGGTGACGCCGGATCACCAAGCCACACACCACTACCAGCCCCCATCATTGGTGGATGAGTGTCTAACTCAGTAGGGCTATTTGTGTGGTGAAATTAATCCACTGGGATCTCCAGAGTTCGTTGGAAAGTACTCCCTGGTGGCTGGACCCCATGGCTGTTGCTTGAGTATCATACCTGACGACTGAGTGTTGTAGTGGCAGTTGCCCTAGTATTTATGGTGCTAAGTGACTATAATAGTTGTGTGTTGAGTATGTCCACCCAGTAGGGTTGGAAGTGTTATTATGTCCACCCAGTAATGGTGTGAGTATGTTGAGCCTGAGGGCCTAGTACTAGATTTCATCTGTTAGTACAAATAAATTCTTTCTTTTAATTTCATATTCATGTTAAATAAACTTTGTATTTGTATAATTGTGTCTATTAATTACCTACAGTATTTACCGTTATTTCTTCCTTATTGCTCGATACTATCATTACACCTACCCACGAGCCTCCTATCGTCACGCTAACAATGATGATAAGTATAAGAGTAAAAGGAATTGTTACTGGCACACAGAGGCCCTCATAAATGGTGGCAGTTCAGGCCCTCATAAATGGTGGCAGTACCAGCCCTCATAACAATGCCGCAGTTTCATCCTGTGGAACATGATATGCCTCTTGAAATAGTGTGATGTGACGTTGAGTCCCGGGAGTAGAAAGGATCAATTAGAAACCACCGCAACAACAACAACAAACCATAGCTAGACCACGCGGGCATGGAACGTGTGAAGCCGGCTGAAATGTCAGAGGTGACGTTTCATGGCGCCACTGGAAAACTGATGTCTGATTGGTTGTAGATTCCTGCCAAAATGTGATGTGGTGACCATAGTACACTGGACAGGAGGAAGAAGCAGGTTTAAGCTGAGGAAGGTGTAAACGGTGGAAGGAGTTAAACACATCGCAAAGACAAAAGCTTGAGTATACATTAAATTGTTAAGCGTGTGTGAGTCAAGGAAAGTGGAGAAAGAATAGGATAGAACATTTTCTGTGTATAGGATGTAATATTGCACAGGATATAATATTGTGTACTGGGCTTGAAATTTTGTAACATAATACTGTAAAAGAACGCTGATGTTATATAATCTTCTTTGTATTGTTTTGATTGGTGTACCCAACCCTCGTTATTGTTTGCTTAATTGTCACTGTAATAATGATTAACGTAACTTGTTTCTCTGCTGAATTGTGAATATTCCCAAATCGGTTAATACTTGTAAGCTTATCTTTTGATTAATGTTTTTGTACTTGTCAGATGCTTTATTTATTTGGTTTTCTAAATTTGCATTTTAATTTACTCTAGTGTATTGCTTATTCCTTTCATTTATTACTCAAGACATACTTTACTTTTTTTACTTTTATCCTCTTCGCCACTGCTCGGCTTGTTAGCCGCTTCGGCGATCGGTCACGTCTCTGATTACTTTTCCTTTATCTTCTTCACCAAAAGATCGGCTTGCTAGCCGCCCGGGCGATCGGTCACGTCTCCGTCACGCACTGTTGGCAAATACTGGGCATGCACCGGCTCCTGAATGTATCTGAACCCGCTCCAGTGTTGGTCAAGTCTTGTCTTGAAAGAGCTCACACTCGGTGCCGTCACAACACTCTATGGTAGATTGTTCCAAGAGTTTACAACCCTCACTCCGAAAAAGTTTGCCCTCACAGTTTTCTGGATTTGCGGCTTCTTCAATCTTGAGCTGTGACCCCTTGTGGGGCGAGCGCCCGCCAGCTTCAAGTAAGGACTCTCAACTGAGTAGTGCCCCCTGAGATGCTTATACACCTCAACTAGGTCCCCCCTTGCCCGTCTGTAATATAAGCTAAGCAAGTTCAGGCACTCCAATCTCTCAGGGTAGCTGAAGTGCAGGCACTAGTCTGGTGGCCCTCCTTTGAACATTTTCAACCAACTGACAGTCCCTAGCATATCTCGGGACCAGATGGGGTGACAGTACTCCAGATGGGGAAGCACTTCACTCCTGAAGATCATTACGAGGGAAGGACCGTCTAGATATCTGAACGACCTTCTTATAATACCCAATAATTTATTTGCCTGATTTACCTTCTTCTTGCAATGGCCCGACAACTTCAGCTCATTGTCAACATACACTCCTAGATCCTTCTCACATACAGTCTCAACTAGTGCAGTTTCTTCATCCCGTTGGGACATACGATACGTCTCCTTACTGATGTTACGCCCCAGGTGCATCCTCTTACACTTCGTGACATTGAATCTCGGCAGCAATTTCTTCGACCATTCCTGAAGCCCACAGAGGTCCTTCTGCAGTTCTTCACAGTCCGCTTTGTTCTTAATTTCCCGAATTAACTTGGCGTCATCAGCAAACATTTGTATGGAGGAGTGTACAACGTCATGCATGTCATTTATGAAACAAACAAACAATAGCGGGCCCAATACACTGCCCTGTGGTACCCCACTTGTGACATGTACAGATGACGATTTCGTGCCATTAATCACCACACACTGCTTGCGGTCATGTAGAAAGTCTTCTATCCACGCTAGGACGTTTCCCCGAATTCCGTACCCTTCCAGTTTGATTTTCAGCCTTTCGTGGGGTACACTGTCGAAAGCCTTGGCAAAATCCAGGTATATATTGTCGATATTACCACCCCGTTCCAGAATATGGGTCCAAATATCCAATACCTTGAGCAATTGTGTTAAGCAGGAGTGCCCCGGCATAAAACCGTGTTGGCAATCTTTTACAAGGTTGTTTCGTATTAGATGTTCCATTGTAGCATCTCTGATAATACTCTCAAGTACTTTACATATTATGCTGGTCAGGCTCACCGGTCTATAGTTGTTCGTGGAGTGACGATCGCCCTTCTTGAAGATAGGACTCGCCTAAGCCACTTTCCATTCACTGGGGACCATTTGTTCATCCAGGCATTTACAAAACAGGATCTTCAGGGGCTCTGCAAGCTCGTTGCACAACTCTCTTAGCACTCGAGGATGCACCATGTCAGGTCCGGGTCTCTTATGGAGCTTTAGCCTGGACAGTTTATTTCTAATACCCTCTTCTGTGAACACAATGTGGGTCAGTGCTCTGTCGAACCATCTGTCCTCAAACGCAGGAAGGTTAGTTGCATCCTCTCTTGTGAACACCAAGGAAAAGAAGCTGTTCAATGCCTCAGCTTTATCCTGGTCAGAATCTGTGTACTCCCAGCGTCAGGCCTGATACTCCTACTCGCGTTTTCAATTTCGACTTTGCATAGCGGTAAAACGCTTTTGGGTTTGACTTGACCTCACTTGCACCCAGCCTCTGGAACTCCTTTTCAGCCCTCCTACACTCTATCTTTGCTTGGTTTCTGGCTCTTGCGGGGAGATATGATAGAAGTATTTAAGTGGGTGAAGCGAATCAATAAAGGGGATATAGATAAAGTTCTTATAATATCCGAGCAGGATAGGACTCGGAGCAACGGATTCAAGTTGGATAAGTTTAGGTTTAGGAGGGAGATAGGAAGAAACTGGTTCACAAATAGGGTGGTGGACGAGTGGAACAAGCTTAGCAACTTTGTAGTAAGTGCGGGAACTCTGGAAAGTTTCAAAAGGAGGCTAGATAGATTCATGGATGATAGAGAGTGGTAGTAACTCTCGACAGGAGCTGCCATGCACAGGCCAACCGGCCTATTGCAGACTCCTTATTTTCTTATGTTCTTATGTTCTTCATCGTTTGACCGAACTCACGTCTTGAATTTCTGGGTTTTCTTCTTAATTTTGTCGACCGCTGCATGGTTCATGGGTAGGGATCCCCTCGTATTCCTAGAAGCACTGGGTTTGGTCTCGGGAATATATTTATCGATCAAATGGGTCACTTTACTAGTTATGATATTCAGCGTAGTGTCTGCGTTCTTGTACCTTAATGAGTCAGGCCAATTGATACCCCTCATCTCTTCCCTCATCCCATTGTAATTTCCCTTGTAATATTTGCACCTTGGCCTGGCCTTATCCTGAACTAGGTAACAGTTAAATCTGAAGGACAACATTATATGGTGACTGGTGCCAACTGGGGCAAGGTGTTCCAGTTTGGCCACCATACCCTCTTCGTTTGTTATGATGAGGTCAAGTGGCTTGGGTGTTTGCTCCCCTCTGTAATGTGTCGGGTCTCTAACATGTTGGAACAGAAAATTATCTCTCAGAGTTTCTACAGAAAGAGTAGCAGGGTTATTCAAGTCATTTGGGGTGGACTCGTTTCTCCAGTCGATGTCGCTATAGTCAAGTCCCCCATGATAAGGAGGTGGCTAGGGTTGAGCATTGCCACATTGTTTATTAAGGTTCTTAGGTTCCTTTGATTTAGTGGGCCACAGTTTGGGGATCTGTAGATACCCGCGACGATAAGTAAGTCCCCTCCCTTTAATTTAATTTTACACCACTTGGACTCTTCAAAAACATCCTCTCCCTGTACCCTCGCCTGGCTGGCTCTAAGGTCTTACCTAGCATAGATAACCACACCCCTCTTGCAAATTTCTTGAGAAAGGTTCGTAAATGAGTCATATCCAGCAATACTGAACTCGCATTCCTCTGGGTCGATTCTCTTGTTCTTGTACAACAGTTCAACAACACCTACAATATCTGGTTGGTGTACTCGTAGTAGTGTTTCAAACTCCTCTCTCTTATCAAGGAACGTTACATTATTAGTGTACATGACATTCAAGCCAGAATTTGTACTCGGTAATGTCTCTGCTCTTGGTAATAAACCCGTTCCCTCCCCCCCCCCCCCCCCCCCCCATTCTCAGAAGCTGCAGCATTTGCTAAGTACACTGTATTTTGCAGGGTGTGGTTAGAAATGTCATTGTTTACACGGCGCTCGCCTCCTCCTGTCCGGTAGGCTGAGCTGGTGCCGCCTCCTGGGTGGGGGTTGAGTGGGTGGAGGTTGCACTGCTGCCCCCTGGCCCAGTGTTGGCACACTTGTTTCCACTACCCTCCCCCTGAGTATAACCCATATACACCTATCCCCGTTCCTCCTTGACTCCTCCCTCTTCTGCTTCAAGTCCTGCAGGAGCTTCTTGTGCTGTTCCCTCTGCATTACCGTGCGATCTGGGTGAATGAATACACCCTGAAATGCCTCGCTCCATGCTAAGTTTTTTGCCTGCCGAATAACGTGCCATTTCTCCTCCTCACTCACTAGTGTGATCCTGAGGGGGCGAGGCTTAGCCCCCTGCTTTTGTCCCAGCCTCCTCACATCCCGAGGGGTTGATGGAATCTTCAGAACCTCTGTACAAATATTTTGAAACAGCACCTTATCGTGTGTTACCTTACTCACAGTTCCCTCCGCCTGGCTCTCTGGGACTCCAAAAACTATTACATTGTTCCTGCGCTGGAGACGTTCCTGGTGTTCCTCCTCTCCCCTAACAGTAGGTCCGTTAATTTTCATTTCTTCGACACACTTGTTATTTTTACTGTTACCGGAGTGGTGAACCTATGGTTTGACACAATCTAGGACCACCAGTCTGTAACAATGGACAGACACACCAGAAGGTTTGCTACCACCATTTTATTATTATTTTTTCAATGATAAATCCAGTGTTGGGCGAAAGGAGCTAGATTACTGCCCAACATATGTGACCTTATTCCTCCATGGTATAGATATGTAGATGATGTTCTTTGTCTTTGGCCTAGAAACAGTGACCCACTAGAATTTTTAGACAAGCTTAATGATCTTGTCCCGAGTATTACCTTCAAAATTGAAAGAGAAATAAATGGATCCCTTCAATTCTTGATATGCTTATCATGAGAAATGATCACGAGTATAAATTTAAGGTGTACAGAAAGCCTACACAGGTAGACAGTTTCATACATTTTTTATCGAGTCACCATGAGTCTACCAAAATGACAGTTTTTTCTGCTATGTTTTTGAGATGCTTATGTATTTGTGACCTGAATTTATTGAAGAAGAACTGCAACACATTCAGTCCGTTGCACAAAAACTTGGGTACCCTTCATTGTTTGTTGATCGTTGTTTTAAAAGGGCTAAAAAATCCTTTTATTCTACTCAAACTAGACATTGTAGTGGAATTCTCCCCTACAAACGCTGTTTGTCGCTACCTAGCCGACCCCACCTATTCCCCAGTGTATGCCTCGTGACCTAGGTCAACCAGCGCCGCCATACACCACGGAGCGGGGGTCAACTACTAAGCCACGCCTACCCCCGCTATTTAAGACCTGACCTCGCGGTGATCTGCCTCTCGCTGACTCTCTACATACAGCCACAGCCAGCAACACCACCTCCTCTGCCGCTGCCCGGCGGGCCTCGCTCCTCTGCCTGCCTGGCGGTCTTCTCTCCCGCTGGCGAGTATGGCGACCCACAAGCTGTCCGTCTCTGAGCGTCCTCACCAACCAGCTCTCTCTACATCACGCTTGTAACCACGCTGCCTTCCCAGCACCAAGCTGCATTGTACATTCAATACAACATGTATACAGAGAGCACATTGTGAGTTTCCTTTCTCCATTCCATCCTGAGTGTGAACCAAACAACCGAAACCCCACAACATGTTCCTACCTTTAAGAATATTTTTACTCTATCTTATCACAATGAATTTGTCCTATTAGATCAGTCCCTTAAATTTGTAAGCATTAATGTTGTTTTTAAGTATGACTCAACTATTACTAATATATTAATTAAGAATAGCCCAACCTTGAATGTAAATGGAAGTGTTTACTGCATTCCATGTGGCAATTGTAATGAAAATTATGTAGGTCAGAATGGGAAAGCATTGCAACTCAGAATTAAACAGCACAAGTACAATATTGGAACAGCATCTGAAAGCAGTGCACTTTTCGTTCATATAAGGAACAATAATCATCCCATAGATTAGGAAAACCTTAGTGATGGTCAGTACAAAACTGGTATGTTCCACAAACTTATTTGTGTGGCCCAAAGTTAAGAATGCTTTGAAAGCATTTGAGGTAGATGATTAGTGTGTAGTGGCTCCTCTCCCCTACAACTTCCAACCGACCAGCTAATCGGCGTACAGCCAGCTACGCTGAGAGACTAAGTCTATGCAGAGGACGTAGGGGTACTGTAGCGTACCGTATGTGGCCGGTTGTCAATTCTCTTTAGTTGTATATTATCTCTTTGTATGGGCACACAAACGTACGTACAAGTAGATATCTTGACTCAGGAATGTGGTTGGATAGAAACTCACGATGCGCTTTCTATATATATATATATTGTTGTACAGCGCAGTGCGTAGGAGTGACTAGGTGAGGAGCTGAGAGAGATGTTGCTGGTCCAGTAGCTGAGTGTAGAATGTCCTCCCTGGGCAGGCATGGCCGTATTTATACAATTTATCAGGATCTGGGGTGCGCGTAGCGAGAGGACCAATCACAGCGGCTCAAGCGTAAGGTGTGAAACGCTCTGATCCTGAACTGGAGGTTGATGGTCGAGACTAGGTCGGCGATCGTACGCCTACGTCCTCTGCATAGACCTAGTCTCTCGGCGTAGCTTGCTGCACGCTGATTGGCTGGTCGGAGTGCGGCCGGAGCTCAGTTGGAAGTTGTAGGGGAGAGTAGCCACTACAATACTCCCCCTCCCCTCCCGGCGCGGCGGGAGGCTGGATGTTGTCTGGGTTGTGTCCCACACATAACACATACCGGGCAGGTGTATGTACGACTCGGCCGCTACGTGTAACAACTCCCTCCAGTGACACAAAACCTGTGGGAGAATTAGGAGGAGAAAGAGGGTTTGGGATTAGAAGAGGTTGTACAAGCAGTGGTTGTTGTGCTCCTGCTGCTGCAGGGGCTGCGTCAGGAGGAGGGTCCATAGCAGGAGCAGGTTCTACGATAGGTGCAGGTTGTATGTCAGGAGGAGGGTCCATGGCAGGAGCAGGTTCTATGTCAGGAGGAGGGTCTATGATAGGTACAGGTTCTATGATAGGTGCAGGTTCTATGTCAGGGGGAGGGTCCATGGCAGGAGCAGGTTCTATGACATGAGGGACGTCTATTATAGGTTCAGGTTCTATGATAGGAAGAAGGTCTATGACAGGAGCAGGTTCTACAGCCGGAACAGGGTGTACTTGAGGGTGAAAAGAGGGTGCCCAGAAATGTCGTGGGCGTGGTGTTGCTGCCGGTGGTAACTGCGGGTAGACTGGTGCAGGCGTAGTTTGTTGCTGGTGCTGCTGGCCTGGGGGCCCAACGGGTAAGGTGGCCGGTTTGACTCGGTCTATGCTGACGGTGTCATGTCTGCCATTCCGGATAATCGTCAGGAACTTTGCTGAACGGGTAACCACCTGGAAGGGTCCATCGTAGGGACGTTGTAATGGGTTGCGATGAGCATCACGCCTGACGAAAACATACTCGGCTGTGAGAAGTGCAGGAGGGATGTGTTCAGGGCGCCGAGGAGGCTGGCGTGGAGCAGTAGCTCTGAATGCAGAAACTGCTTGTCGTAACTTTTGGAGTAAGTCGTGACGAACGGCTGGAGTGGTTTGGTGAGGGTTAGGAGGGAGTGAGAAATCCCCAGGTAGCCGAAGGGGCTCGCCTAGTGTAAGATCTGCTGGGCTACAGTCCATATCCTCCTTGTGTGACGCACGGATGCCGAGGAGCACTAAGGGAAGCGCATCAGTCCAGCTGTAAGGGTCGTGCTGTGCCTTGAGTGCGTCCTTTAGCTGCCGGTGAAAACGCTCTACCATGCCGTTGGCTTGAGGGTGGTATGCTGTAGTGCATTGTCTAGACGTGCCGAGGAACTGTAGGAGGTGCTGCCAGAGTTGTGACTCAAACTGGACTCCTCTGTCAGTGATTACGGTTGCGGGGGGGGGGGGGGGGCCGAAACGGGAAACCCAACCGGACATGAATGCGCGGACAGTAGTCTCTGCTGTAGCAAGGGCATGGGAATTGCTTCTGTCCACCTGGTGAAACGGTCGATGCAGGTGAAGATGTAGGTGCTGCCGTAGGATGATGGAAGAGGTCCCACGATGTCGAGGTGTACTACTTGAAAACGTCCTTTGGGAATAGGGAAAGTATGTAAGGGGGCCCGTATGTGACGATGTATTTTGGAGGATTGGCAGGCCAGGCACTGGGCAGCCCATTTCTTAGTATCAGACTTGATGCCGGGCCAGACGACACGTTGCGTGAGGAGGCGCTGGGAGGCCCGCACACCCGGGTGGCTGAGACCATGGATGCGGTCGAAAACAGCGCGTCTGTGGACATGAGGCACGAACGGTCTAGGCTGCCCACAGGATACGTCGCACCACAATTTTATCTTTGTGCCAGGAACAGGGATTTCTTGGAGTTTGAGGCTTGAGGGGGATGTCTTGTATGCTGCCAGGTCTTCGTCCTTCTCTTGAGCCGCGGCTAGCTGCCCATAGTCAATGGGTGGAGATGAGGGAAGAATGTTGGATACACAACGAGAGAGGGCGTCGGCGATCTCGTTGTGGCTGCCTTTAATGTGTTGGACGTCGTTGGAGAACTCTGAGATGTAAGCCAAGTGGCGCAGGACACGAGGTGTATGTGATTGGGAAGCTGAAGCGAAGGCGTGGACGAGGGGCTTGTGATCAGTGAAGATGGTGAACTGACGGGCCTCGAGGAAGTGCTGGAAATGTTTGACAGCCAGGTATATGGCCAGGAGTTCTCGATCAAAGGCGCTGTACTTGAGGTGTGGTGGTTGAAGCCGTTGTGAGAAGAAAGCAACGGGCATGAGAATTCCGTTGATCTCCTGCTGTAAGACGGCGCCCACTGCAGTAGAAGAAGCGTCTGTTGTGAGAGTGGTCTGGGCGTTAGGTGCGGGGTGGGCCAGGAGGGTGAGGCGTGTAATGTGCTGTTTGACAGTGGTGAATGCCGTGGCAGCCTCTTGAGTCCACACGAGAGGCTTGTGAGACTTCTTTGGGCGTCCCTTGAGAAGGTCGTGTAGGGGGGCTAGGAGGGTGGCAGCTTTGTCAATGAAGCGGTGGTAGTAGTTGACTAAACCAGGAATTCTCGGAGTTTCTTCGCCGTTTCAGGTTTGGGGAACTCCCTAATCGCGGTTATCTTCTGTGGTAGGGGTTGTATGCCACTGGGCGAGACTCTGTGACCGAGGAAATCTATGGCCGAGGTTCCAAAGACGCATTTAGCAGGATGAACTTTCATGTTGTTGTTCTGCAGGCGTTGGAGAAGGAGCTGGAGGTGGTGGCGGTGCTCGGCAGGCGTCGAAGATGCGACGAGGATGTCGTCAATGTAGACAGTGACAAAGTCGAGGTCGCGAAGCATATGGTCCATGTACCTCTGGAAAGTCTGTGCTGCATTGCGTAAGCCAAAACTCATGAAAGTGTACTCGAAGAGTCCGAACGGAGTTGTTGGCTGTCTTCTGGGTATCTGCAGGTGCTACTGGGATCTGGTGGAAGGCACGCTCCAAGTCGATCTTCGAGAAGATAGTCTTGCCATGAAGTTTGTGGTGAAAGTCCTGGACATGCGGAATAGGGTACCTGTCAGGTTTGGTGACGAGATTCAGGGCTCTGTAGTCGCCACACACCCTCCACTCGCCGGGCGTTTGCTTAGGAACCATGTGAAGAGGCGATGCCCAGGGACTCCTTGAAGGGCGAATGATGCCATCTTGCAGTAGTTTGTTGAATTCTACTTTGGCTGTGTACAGGAGCTCAGGGCGCAGGCGGCGAGGGCGTGAAAAGACTGGTGGTCCTTTAGTTTCGATGTGGTGGAAAATTCCCGATGTAGGTGGTGGGGGTAGGGAGACTCGGGGTGAGAAAAGCTCCTTGAATTCGTTGAGTAGGGAGGAGAACTCGTTGGAAGGCGCAAGACAGGTGATAGTGTCGGTGTATCTGGCACGAGAACCCTGGATCTTGCGTGCTGTAGGCTCATGGATGAGGCATAGGTGACTTGGTTTGACGCCGAGCTTGTGGAAGGTGAGGAAGTCGAAACCAAGGATGGGTTGAGACACGTCTGCTATCACGAATAACCAACTCAGAGTCTTGGGCAGACCGAGGTCCAAAGCGAGGGTGAGTACGCCGTAGGAGGCGATGGGGCTACCGTTGGCAGCGAACAGGTCATAAGAGGGTTGCTTTGACTTGTCTTGTAGTGAGGGAGGGATGAGGCTTACCGATGAACCTGTGTCGATGAGGAACTTCTTGCCAGAGGTGCAGTCGGTGACGTACAGTAATGAGACGCCTGAGGGGACGGGGGCTGAGGCGTCTACCAGCCTCCGTTGTTGCCGTTTCCCGAATAGGTGCAGTAGGGCTCACAGTTTCGAGCATTGGGGCCGTAAGTCTGGTGATACCAGCAGAGGGTATATGTGTTGTGCTGGGGGCTGGCTGCTGTGCGTCGGAAGTTGTAGGGTGTGGTGCGTGAGTTAGGGACTGGCACAGCAGCGGTTAAGGAGGAGCAGAACTGCTCCATGGTGTCCATCCTGCGGTTCAAGGTTTGTAACAGGTCCTTGATGTCTTGTGAGGTATTGTTCGGCTGAGGTGTATTGACCCGACTTGCAAGTTCGGTGGGAGGTACTGGTGTGACCGTGGCAGCAAGGGGTGCAGCAGCGCACTGGTTGAAAATTCTGTCTGCCGCGGTTGCATATAGCTCTGGTGTCGTAGAGTAATCTACTGCGGACAGGATGTTTCTTACTTCTGTGGGTAGCTTTTGTGCGTGGAGCTGGCGCAGGATAGAGTCAGGAAGTCTGTCCGTGTACTGGGAGTTCACCCTGCACATCTCTTCCCAGAGATGTCCCGGAGTTGAGTTTCCAAGGGAGATGGAAGATAGGTTCTGCAGGATATCGGAGCGGGTCCGTTGGTAATGCGTTTTTAAGGCATCCCGCAGAGTTGCGAATTTGTTGTTCTCTGGAGGGTTGGAGATGATCTGTGAGACTTGTGTGGCGACTTCAGTGGGCAAGGAGCAGAGCAGGGCGCCGTACTTCTGCGCGTCTGTAGCTGTAGAGCCGATGAGAGCTGCTTCGACATGAACTAACCAGTCCTCTACGTTGTGGTTGAAGGTTGGTAGAGAGATCCGTCCGTCCATTCTTGCGGGAGTATATCGCACCTGTTAGGGAAGGATGAGGGATGGGTGCTTGTTCCGACCCCCTTCCGTCTTCACAATCTCCTGGGAGGGAGGTGAACACTTACGGGGGGGACTTCGGGACGAATACACTTTTTTAGGGTGCAGGTCCTTCGGCCAGAACTAAAAAAACAAAAGAAAAATAGGAGAATAGGCAAAAGAGCTCAAACCACGTTTGGAATATCGCACAATAGTTGCTCTCCAGCTGTGATGTGGGTCACTCACAACGCCAGTGGGGGAGAACAGACTACTGCGTTATAAACCTTACGATCGTGAGATGGTGTCGTTGTGGAGTAGTGGGTGGTGCAGGGAGGCGGTTGGCCTAGGCTGGCAGCAGGCAGGACGATCTTCTCAGCTCAAGCAGAAAGGAGTGTGGTATTCACGGCTCCGGGGGTCACCAATGTAGCGTACCGTATGTTGCCGGTTGTCAATTCTCTTTAGTTGTGTATTATCTCTTTGTATGGGCACACAAACGTACGTACAAGTAGATATCTTGACTCAGGAATGTGGTTGGATAGAAACTCACGATGCGCTTTCTATATATATATATATTGTTGTACAGCGCAGTGCGTAGGAGTGACTAGGTGAGGAGCTGAGAGAGATGTTGCTGGTCCAGTAGCTGAGTGTAGAATGTCCTCCCTGGGCAGGCATGGCCGTATTTATACAATTTACCAGGATCAGGATCTGGGGTGCGCGTAGCGAGAGGACCAATCACAGCGGCTCAAGCGTAAGGTGTGAAACGCTCTGATCCTGAACTGGAGGTTGATGGTCGAGACTAGGTCGGCGATCGTACGCCTACGTCCTCTGCATAGACCTAGTCTCTCGGCGTAGCTTGCTGCACGCTGATTGGCTGGTCGGAGTGCGGCCGGAGCTCAGTTGGAAGTTGTAGGGGAGAGTAGCCACTACAGTACGATCGCCGACCTAGTCTCGACCATCAACCTCCAGTTCAGGATCAGAGCGTTTCACACCTTACGCTTGAGCCGCTGTGATTGGTCCTCTCGCTACGCGCACCCCAAATCCTGATCCTGGTAAATTGTATAAATACGGCCACTGATCAGGGGTGACTCCTGATCAGAGGCGGCCCTGACTGGGAGATCTGTAACGGTTTTCTGCAGCGGACTTGGGCCGCGATCCCACTGGTGCCACTTGCACCATTGGCTATTTCTCCTTGATCTTCCTTCTTTTTCGCTCTGGCCTGGGGACCTGCACCCTTGAGGTGTATTCGTCCTTGGGTCCCCCCTGTAACTGTTCACCTCCCTCCCAGGAGTTTGTGAACAAGAAAGGGGGCAGGAGCACTACCCATCCCTCCGCCGAGCCTTCCTAGGTAACCGTGATCGTGCGGGTCCACCTGGGAAGGGGGTCGCAATACTGAATCCTTACCCCCCCCCCCTAATTAGGTACACTAGCTCACGCCTATAAGTGAGCATTCAGAAACACTAGGGAAGTAGGATCCCCTGACGGGGCTTCCGGGACAGTGTTGCGGGAACCACTCTATGACCACTCGACCAACAAGGGGCGGTGGGGAGTGTTGTAATTCCTGTAACAAACTCTGTCCTGGAATAGGTAGGTCTCAAGTCTGAAATCACGCAAGGGTGGCATGTCCACCACACACCCTCTAGAATGAGGGCACTTCGGATACGGATACGCTCCCATGAAGGGGGCGTGACTGACGAAAGAAAAACTGAATTAGCAAGACTCCTTACTACAACACTACTTATTAAAATTTCCAACCTTATCACGACCAAGGACTCCTTCATCGCCCTGTGCCTGACTGAGAATGATATTGACCAACTCTTATCGAACGACAGCACAAGGAAACTGAAGTCCGCGAAATTCGAAGTTGCAATCCCTCCTCAACTCCGAGCGAGGAAATCAATTGTGATCAAAAGATTAGATAAAGCAATCACTGAAGAATCTAGTGAACAGGAATTGGTATCTGATATAGAAGACAAAAATGAATGGGCCAAGGTGGAGGAAGTGGTCAAGCTGCCCAGACTGCCATCCATGCTGAAAATATGGTTCACTGAAATAGCCATGGCCCAAAAAGCAATCCAGGAGGGACTTAGTCTCTCCTACTACCACGTCAGCAGCAGCCAGGTGGAGCAGGAGGAATTCTTCCCCATCATTCCATGTTGGAATTGTTACCAATATTCACACATGGCAACAGACTGCCCTAACAAGGACACCAAGCACTGCTCAGAATGCGGGAATAAGGGGCACACCTTCAGAGAGTGCAAAAACAAAGATAATCCCAAATGCCTAAACTGCGAAGGAGATCATAGAACACTGGCTACTCGCTGCCCCATACGAAAAGCAATAGTCAACCAAAAGAAGGAGAAGGAGAGGGAGAAGACACAGGAACAGCAAAACAAGACATATTCAGCTGTGACAAAACTAACCAGAGAAACGACAAAGATCCTCGAAAAAGTCGCCACACCACCCCCCACAAACCAACCTATTGTGCTTCAGCTTGGAAATAATCTTTCAGTAAAAATAATGACATCCATAATCCACGCCCACGTCATGAATATAGCCAGACCTGGAACTTTTGCCAAGGCAGCAAGGGACATGTTCGCCGCCAACAACCTGCCAGACATGGAATTCCCAAACGATGTGCCTTCTTCTGAAATCTTCAACTTCATTTACAAATCAGAGAGCACTGAAATTCAAATACCAACAGCTCACGAACCATCAACTCACTGTACTGCGCAACTCATTGCCATTCCTAAAAACCCGTTTAATTCATATTACGCTACATAGTATTCAAATCCACCGCGCTTGTAGAATCTCAGGAGCGTTTTACCCTCAGGATCACTCTCAGTAAGCCCCGCCTTCGAACACAGTTGTCACTACGTTTATTGCACTCTCTACTGGCCAACGCAACCTTGAATTAGTCTGTTTAAATCAACCCAAGTAATTTGCCAGACCTTTGTCAAAAGAGGGTCATCTTTGAATGAGTAACAGTTAGTTTGTTTGTGATTATTGTCATTGCGTGAGTAGCGATCACTGGCAACTCAGGGGTATATAAGCTCGAGATGGCGAGGCATCAGCGTTCCCTGATGCTGATTCACGTTTGTCTTCAGGTATGTTGTTTCCTAGCCATTCAGTTAATTCAGTCAATTGTAGTGATTATCAGTGTTCACCAGTGTTCATGATTTAACAGTTGAATTGTCACTCACCCAGTGTAGAAGTAATATAACGTAAATACGTCTGTCGTCTAGACAAGAGAGTTGGTTGGTGTTGTCATGTTTCTAAGTTCCCTGACGCTGATTCACGTTTGTCTCCAGATCGAGGGTGGGCTTAATTGAAACCCACCGGTCGCTCGGAGCCGGTGGATACCCAGCAGTGGTCAATATAGGAGTGATGGCGCTGATTCGTCATGATTAATCGGCACTACTCTACCTCGTGGGCCGATGACCCCAGACCCATCTCGGGTCGGAGTGTAACCGACCACAACAACAGTTGTTAGAGGCGCCAGTGCTATACCCTGGGACAGGCCTTGGAATTATGGTCCACAATGTGGTTGTATGTGTTTTTACCAGTGTGTTTTATAAGAAATAAATCAATGAAGACATGTTATGGTTTCACCCTTCTTTACCCTTACCGATCTGATCAATGGAAAACCTAACCCAATGCCTAGTCCACTCTGCCCGCTACCTAACGAGCTACATGCTGTCCAGAGGGGGTCTGGTGGCAGCGACCCTTAGAAATTAAGTTTAGAGTTAAGTTATCCCCTTAAATTTAGTGACCCCAGTCTGGCAGTATATCACGAACCATCAACTCAAGAACAGACTACCTCAGGCATACAACCCGAGTCAGCAAGCGAGGAAGAATCGATGGAAGACTCGAGCAAAGATGAAACCACCACAATAACAGAACAAGCCGCCAGAGTCAACACCCAAAAAAGAATCAAGCAGGAATTAAGGCACCTCCTGCTACGGAGAACAAAGACCTAGGGCATGAAACTGGTATTCGATTTTACTCCACTACAGCTCCCCCCATAGTCTCAACAGAAAGACTATTGGCAGAAATAAGGAAAGGCAAGATTAAATACACATACTCAGACAAAAACCTAGATGACACACATATTGAAACACTAATCAAGAAGGGAAGAATACTCACAAGACACAACAGAATAGAAAGAGTTGATCAGTCAACATATAAAAAGATCCGCTTGGGCCTGGACAGGAGGCTGTCAGGGGAGCACCGGTCAGCAAAAATGACGCAAACCAGCTCTAGGCACCAGCCTTCATAATAAATAAGCTTAAAATAATCCAACATAATGTCTTAGCATGGATCCCACAAAGAGCAAGCGAATTATATAACACATACCGTAACATAGACCCAGATATTATTCTCATCAATTCGCATGGTAAGAAAAACTCAGAAAAAATAAAACTATTTAACTACACAGTCTACCAAAAAAACAATCAAGATACACTACATGATGGAATAGCCATAGCCATCAAACGAAACATACAACACAAGATACACGACTCATTTCAAGAAAACTTTCTGGCGATCGAAATTAACTGCCCAACAGGACCTATTATAATCGGCACCTGTTACCTCCCTCCGAGAAGACCCATATTCCCACTAGCAGACATGCTCAAACTCCTGAGAAGAAACATACCAGCATATTTCTTGGGTGATTTAAATGCTCGACATCGCGTCTTGGGACACCAGGACAACAACGCCGTGGGCAAGATTTTAAACACATTACTGAGTCACGGCAACGCAATACACCTTGGCCCGGAATTCCCCACATACATCAGAGCAGGTCAAATCGGACATCCAGACATAGTACTAACAAACCAGCATCACCATCTTAACCTGCAAATGGAACCCGGCCCAATAACCACCAGTGACCATCTCCCTATCGTAGCCACACTCTCCACGTCGCCAATTCAGATCCCTGCCAGGACGATATACAGCTATTGCCGATCCAACTGGGAGGAATTCCAAAAGGAGTTAAGCAACCACCAAATAACCCAACTAAACAACAAACACACCTCCCAAATAGACAACACACTGGAGACATGGTACGGAAACGTGATCCAAGGAATGGAACACCACATACCCACGACCACTCACCGCACATTAACACCCCCAATACTCACATCAATCAAGAATTCTACAGACACAGTTCAGTAATTTATTCAAATTAATCCTAGAACAAGGATGGACGCCAGAATACAGAATACAATATTACACCATACACGAACAACTAAGAAACATGTCCAAAGAAGCATGCGTGAATAACTGGGAGAAATTAATAGCAGACACAGAAGCAATTTACCACAACCCGAAAGAATTCTGGCGAAAAATTAAAAACCTAATGGGAATCTCCAGCAACGAGTCAAACTACATTTTAAATAGCAACCAAATCAAATTAACTGAACCCAAAGAACAAGAACCTGAATTCAGGAAATACTAGAGCAAAATTTTTCAAATAAGCCAAGAAGACAACCTGAACTTCTGTATGAATACCGAGCAACACGTAACCAATCACATGACACACACAACCCACATCTGGCAACAAAGTCCCAGCATAGACATAAACGCTCTGGACGATCTGTCGACACTGATCCAACCAATCACCGCAGAGGATATTCAGAAAACAATAATCAGTGTCAAGAACAAGGCCCCGGGCATCAGTAAAATAAACAAACCCATACTCCAGCATCTACCAATCAACATGATACACCAACTCAGAAACATTTTTAATGCAGCACTTGCCTCTGGCTACTTCCCAAGGAAATTTAAAACAGCAAGCATCAGACTTATACCAAAACCAGGTAAATCCCCAATCCAAGTATCAAGTTACAGACCAATCTCCCTTCTAGAAATACCGGGAAAAGTCCTAGAAAAAATAATTAACCACCGACTGAGAACACACCTCGAATTTGAAGAGAAGTACAACCCCAAACAGCACGGATTTAGAAAACATAGAGGAACCTGTAGTGGAATTCTCCCCTACAAACGCTGTTTGTCGCTGCCTAGTCGACCCCACCAATTCCCCAGTGTATGCCTCGTGGTCTAGGTCAACCAGCGCCGCCATACACCACGGAGCGGGGGTCAACTGCTAAGCCACGCCTACCCCCGCTATTAAAGACCTGACCTCGTGGTGATCTCTCTCTCTACCTACAGCCACAGCCAGCAACACCTCCTACTCCGCCGCTGCCCGGCGGGCCTCGCTCCTCCGCCTGCCTGGCGGTCCTCTCTCCCGCTGGCGAGCATGGCGACCCACAAGCTGTCCTCCTGTGAGCATCCTCACCAACCAGCTCTCTCTACATCACGCTTGTAACCATGCTGCCTTCCCAGCACCAAGCTGCATTGTACATCCACTACAACATGTATATAGAGAGCACATCGTGAGTTTCCTTTCTCCATTCCATCCTGAGTGTGAACCAAACAATCTCATACCCCACAAACCCATACAGCCTTAGCCCTAATTTACGAAAACATAGCAAACGCGATGCACAACAAGGAGCAATGTAACGTAGTATTAAGGGACGTAGCTAAAGCATTCGACAAGGTCTGGCACCTAGGACTCAAATACAAAATTACCACCCAAGAACTTCCAAACAACTTTACTTCCTTTCCTTGCAACTTCCTCGACAATAGAGAGGCCAAAGTTATCATAGGTAACCACATAGGCCCAAGCTTCAAATTATACAGCGGAGTACTGTAACGACCACGGTCGTACACGTCAGTTAACGCCAAAATCAAATGATTCATATTACGCTCCATAGCCCACAAAACATGTACCTCTGCTTTATTTTTGAGTCCTCCATCTGAGGAGTCCGTTTTCTCGTCACTTCAAGACGCCTCAGTCCTCCGTTATCCCATTTTCTCTGACTTACTGAAACCAACCTCTCTATGTAATGAATTTGAATGTGAGAGAGAACACCTTTGTTTTTAGTCAGCTTAGATATATCTGTTTACAGTTGAAACATTCAAGATCCATTGTGAGTGGTGTTGAACGCTTCAACTGTCCTTATTGTTAATAAGACGTGTCAAGTAAGTGAGTGTTGAGTCTGCCAGGACCAACGATACCCATCGGTTTCGTTCCCTAAGGATATCCATGAGTTTCTGATCGCGCCTGAAGTTAGATCATTTTGTCGCCCCGACATCAGAGAATCTGATGTTTGTAGTTTGATTAGTGTCAGTTATCTATTTAAGAAAGTCATTAATTTCCTGAACTGTTCTGTCAACTGGTATAATCTCCAAGATCTAACGTCTCCCTGTGAATTCTGTGAGTACAGAAAATCTGCTTTGTGTTAATCATCTGTGAAAGCTACAGATTTATATTTTCTTGAGACATTCTCGTCAAGTATCATCAAGTATTTTATTTTGAGCATTGAAACTTTGTATTGCCCTCTTTAGAGATACTTAATTTTCTGAGTGAGTCACCGATACTACTGCCAATTATTTATTTTGGTGAGTATCCATTTAAGAAGTATCCGAGGCATTTATGTGTCAATATTTACCCCCTTTGCCCTGGAAGGGTGTTAATTGAATTTTTCTTTGGTGGGGTTGTTTTGTAGTTTTGTAGAAGGTTTGTTGTTGGTAAGATTGACCTTTCTGGCATGAATATGGAGGCCCAAGCTGCCCAGCAGGCGCACGTATATACCTCTACACGAGGGAGAATCACGCATTCGTGACTCTTCTTCCACGTCTACAGGTATGTTCACGTGTGTTCCACGCCGCCATATTAACTCAGTTTAACTTAGTCATTTTTGCGAATATCAGTGTTCATGTTTCAACATAGTACCTTCAGTGCCAATTAAGTCAAGTAAAGTAGAGCTCTAGCTATCGTCTGAACCGGTGCCAGACGTATGTTTTGTATAGTGAAGTTAAATATTCACGCTTTCGTGACTCATTGGAAGAAGGCTACATAGAACAAATAAGTATATGAGTAAATAGAATACTAACAGAAAAGAATAGCTGGATGGTAAATTATTGAAAAGAGAAAACTCGGCCCGTTACAGTACCACAGGGAAGTAACCTCTCGCCCACACTCTACACAATATATACGGCGGACATGCCACCTCCTGTACACGGAGAATAGGTAGCTTATGCTGATGACGTCACCCAAATCATCCGACATCCAGGCAAGGGCAAACAGATGATGGCACGGAAAACAACCCACGCCATCGAGCAAATCAACGAATATGAAAAAAAAGGGAAAATTCAAACCAATACACAGAAACTAATGATAATACACATTGCCAAAATAAACCCTACACCAATCACAGTCAACAACGTACCTATACAATACTCCAACGAAGGCAAAATTTTGGGACTCACAATAACAAGAACAGGCATAGCAAAACACGTAAAACAACGCAAACAGACTGCCGAATCACAACTCACGAAACTACGACGATTCAGCAAAATGGACACCAAAATTCAACTACATCTATACAAAGCACTTATCCGCCCTCACCTAGAATATCCACCAATACCACTCAACACGATCAGCAAATCCAGCCAACTTAAACTTCAAGCAGTACAAAACAAAGCTATCCGTAGAGCATCAAAGCAACTCCCGCCATACACCACCAAAATACAAGAACTTCACGAATTATACAATATCGAACCACTGAACATACGTACACACAGCCAAGCACAGAGAATATGGATCAAACTTGAAGAGATGGATGACCCATTATTCTCCAAGTTAAAAGAAGAAGGAACCACTAAAACACACAGCTGGTGGCCTAAGAGCCACCATGCTGACATAGCAGAACAAGACCCACTTTACACATATTTGTGAACAAATAACACCACCATCGGACAAACAAAAATTAACACCCATTACAATAATGAATACCTAGCTAGCTTAGCTTCCATCCTCCCTCCACCCCTCAACCTCCCTTCCTAAGCGGTCGGGCGTGTGCTGCGCGCGGCCACCACCCAATCATTTCAACTCGTCTCCGCTAGGTGGACAGCCCACCTGCTATCTACCCCTACCACTTTTCTTCCCGTTTCCATGCTTTACTTCTCTCTCTCTCTCCTCTCCTTTCCCAGTGCAAAGTCATTTGCCACTTTACTTCATTATCATCATCATCATCAGGGAGGACATTTCTACACTCAGCTACTGGACCAGCAACATCTCTCACAGCTCCTCACCTAGTCACTCCTAAGCACTGCGCTGTACAACAATATATATACAGAAAGCGCATTGTGAGTTTCTGTCCTACCTCATTCCTGAGTGGATACATCTACATGTACGTACGCTTGTGTGCCCATACAACTACAGAGAATTGACAACTGGCCACATACAGTACGCTACAAGTGGGTCTTGTGGGGTATGAGATTGTTTGGTTCACACTCAGGATGGGATGGAGAAAGGAAACTCACAATGTGCTCTCTATATACATGTTGTATTGGATGTACAATGCAGCTTGGTGCTGGGAAGGCAGCATGGTTACAAGCGTGATGTAGAGAGAGCTGGTTGGTGAGGACGCTCAGAGAAGGACAGCTTGTGGGTCGCCATGCTCGCCGGCGGGAGCGAGGACCGCCAGGCAGGCGGAGGAGGTGATGCTGGCTGGTTGGTGTAGGTAGAAAGAGAGAGATCACCACGAGGTCAGGTCTTAAATAGCGGGGGTAGGCGTGGCTTAGCAGTTGACCCCCGCTCCGTGATGCATGGCGGCGCTGGTTGACCCAGACCACGAGGCATACACTGGGGAATTGGTGGGGTCGGCTACTCAGCGACAAACAGCGTTTGTAGGGGAGAATTCCACTACAATACTCCCCCTTCCCTCCAGGCAGTGTAGGAGACTTGTTGTCTGCAGAGTTGCTTAGCACATGTGAGGCAGAACAGGCGGTGCATGCCTCATGTGAGACAACGGCGATGGCGTGGATGAGCCGGTCGCTGGATACAACTGTCTAGATACACCATATCTGTTGGAGTAAAGAGGGAGAAAAAGGGTGTGTGGAGGCGATGAATGTTGTGCTTCCCTCACGGCAGGTACAGAGTCGTCAGATGCGCCTGCTGGGGTGTGTGGGCCTGGGTCAGGAGCAGGGGCTGCGTCAGCAGAAGCAGATGAGGGCTCGTGACAGCAGCTGGGTCCACGACAGCAGCAGGGTGCAGGACATTAGCAGGGAGTACCTGAGGGAGAAAAGAGGGGTGTGTGGGTCCGCACTCAGGAACAGAGGCCGCATCAGGGGCGGCAGGGGTTACTGCTGGGCCGGGGTCGGCAGGGGCTACTGCTGGGCCGGGGTCGGCAGGGGCTACTGCTGGGCCGGGGTCGGCGTCTGAGGCAGGACGGGTGTGCTGGGGTCGGAAGAGGAGCGACTGTCTGCTTAGAGTAGCAGAGCTGCTCTAGGGTGTCTGACCTGAGGTGTAGAGACAGTAGCTGTAGAGCCGATGAGAGCTGCTTCTGGGTGGCTAAGCCAGTCTTCCATGTTGCTTGAAAACTGGGAGCGTGATCAGTTTCTCCTCCATCCTGTGTGAGTGCGAATCTCCGGGGGTCACCATTTGTGGGGTATGAGATGTTTGGTTCACACTCAGGATGGGATGGAGAAAGGAAACTCACAATGTGCTCTCTATATACATGTTGTATTGGATGTACAATGCAGCTTGGTGCTGGGAAGGCAGCATGGTTACAAGCGTGATGCAGAGAGAGCTGGTTGGTGAGGACGCTCAGAGAAGGACAGCTTGTGGGTCGCCATGCTCGCCAGCGGGAGCGAGGACCGCCAGGCAGGCGGAGGAGGTGTGTGGACCGCCAGGCAGGCGGAGGAGGAGCGAGGACTGCCAGGCAGGCGGAGGAGGTGATGCTGGCTGGTTGGTGTAGGTAGAAAGAGAGAGATCACCACGAGGTCAGGTCTTAAATAGCGGGGTAGGCGTGGCTTAGCAGTTGACCCCGGCTCCGTGATGTATGGCGGCGCTGGTTGACCCAGACCACGAGGCATACACTGGGGAATTAGTGGGGTCGGCTACTCAGCGACAAACAGCGTTTGTAGGGGAGAATTCCACTGTCTCATATTTTTTACCTGACTTAACATGACTAGTTACGTCGCCCTTTCTTATAAGCTCCTCGTGTGTTTGCAGTGGTGGTGGTTGTGTGGATTAGTGGATGTCGTGTTTTGTAAGGTCACCCTGTGTACATAAGCCTCTCTCAGTCCTTGTAATGCAGTTGCCTCTGAAGATGTCTTGAATAAAGACAAAAGATAAGATGCTCCATTGTTTTCTTTTTTCCTGTGTGATTGTATCAAAATTTATCTTATTCACGTTTCCATTGTGGATCTACACACACACACACACTATCAAATTTTCGGGAAAGTAGATTATCAACTTTTCAGGGAGGTAGATTATCGAATTTTGGGGAAATATTACCTAATTTTTCGAAGTAGATTATCATAGAAAATGGGAAATTCGTATCACAGAAAGTAGATAACCAACTTTCCCGGAAAGTAGATATTTCCCATTTTCTATGATACACATTTCCTGTTTTCTATGATAAGTAGATAACCAACTTTCCAAGAAAGTAGATATTTCCCATTTTCTGTTATATAAATTTCTCGTTTTCTATGATAATCTACTTCGCAAAATTAGGTAATATTTCCCAAAAAGTTGATAATCTACTTCCCCGAAAAGTCGATAATCTACTTTCCCCAAAAGTAGATAATCTACTTTTCGGGAAAGTAGATAACCAACTTTCCCGGAAAGTAGATATTTCCCATTTTCTATGATACACATTTCCTGTTTTCTATGATAAGTAGATAACCAACTTTCCAAGAAAGTAGATATTTCCCATTTTCTGTTATATAAATTTCTCGTTTTCTATGATAATCTACTTCGCAAAATTAGGTAATATTTCCCAAAAAGTTGATAATCTACTTCCCCGAAAAGTCGATAATCTACTTTCCCCAAAAGTAGATAATCTACTTTTCGGGAAAGTAGATAACCAACTTTCCCGGAAAGTAGATATTTCCCATTTTCTCTGATACACATTTCCTGTTTTCTATGATAAGTAGATAACCAACTTTCTAAGAAAGTAGATATTTCCCATTTTCTGTTATATAAATTTCTCGTTTTCTATGATAATCTACTTCGCAAAATTAGGTAATATTTCCCAAAAAGTTGATAATCTACTTCCCCGAAAAGTCGATAATCTACTTTCCCCAAAAGTAGATAATCTACTTTTCGGGAAAGTAGATAACCAACTTTCCCGGAAAGTAGATATTTCCCATTTTCTATGATACAAATTTCCCGTTTTCTATGATAAATAGATAACCAACTTTCCCAGAAAGTAGGTATTTCCAATTTTCTGTTATACAAATTTACCATTTTCTATGATAATCTACTTCGCAAAATTAGGTAATATTTCCCCATATAAGGGCCTGTGCCTCTTATAACACTTTTTACTTTAATACTTACAACCATTGGTAGCGTGACGAGAGGAGGCTCGTGAGTATATGTAATGATAGTATCAAGTAATAGGGAAGAAGTAACGGTAGATACTGTAGGTAAATAATAGACACAATATACAAATACAATATTTATTTAAACATTAAAATGGAGGTAGGGGAAAGTTATATGTACCAACCGACGAAACCTGATACTATGCCCTCAGGCTCAACATACTCACACCACTTCTGGGTGGACATACTCAGTAACACTCACACCACTACTGGGTGGACATACTCAATAACACATAAACTCTTATAGTAACTTATCACCAATAAGACCAGGGCCAACTGCCACTACAACACTCAGTCGTCAGGAGTGATACTCAAGCAACCGCCTTGGGGTACTTTCCAACGAACTCTGAAGATCCCAGTGGAATAACACCACCACACAAATAGCCCTACTGAGTTAGACACTCATCCACCAATGATGGGGGCTGGTAGTTGTTTGTGGCTTGGTGATCCAGGGTCACCTCATGGGCCGAGCGTTAGGGTTAGACGGGCCAGCTATGGGGCCCATAGGTAGTACTGAAGTGTCTGACGGTCGGGTCTCACGAAGGTAACTGATCCTCCTGGACCTCAGACATCTCTCCAGACATAGTGGATAAGACATCCACGCTACAGACACGGCCTAGGCTGTGTTAGGGACCTGTATGGGTGAAGTGGCGAGCACTTACTAACGGTGACAACGACATCACGTTTCAGGGGACGTTAAAGACGTAAACATTACTTCACTCAAAGCATATCAACTACGTTACTGTAACACTTGCACAATCAACTTAAAGAAGGGCGAATTACAACACGGAGTGGAATGACCTACCTGTATGGGTGAAGGGGCGAGCACTTACTAATCGTTGAAATGCCCGCGGCACCCTCACTCAAACTAGGTCAGGGATTCCACCTACTTCTATTTCGATGAATTACTTTACTGTACACTTTGACGTTGAAACTGAGACTATGAACTCAGTTTCTTTCCCTACTATTATCTTCACTAACGATGTTCTGACTGAGCTATCAAAAGCAAAAATTAAATTGATTACAAAGGGTTGGATGGCAACAGGTCCCAACATACAGCGTCTTGCTATGAAATCCGCGGATTATATTCAAAGTTCCCTTCAGACAAAGACGGCCCCTCGATGACGTCAACAAGGAAACAGAGAAAACGGAAGACGTTTCCACTGGGGGACTCAGAAGGTTTTGTGGACGTTTGAGCGTAATATGAATCCTTAAGGTTTTAGGTAAGCCGTCATTACGATCATGACACCCAAAAGTCGATAATCTACTTCCCCGAAAAGTAGATAATCTACTTTTCGGGAAAGTAGATAACCAACTTTCCCGGAAAGTAGATATTTCCCATTTTATATGATACAAATTTCCCATTTTCCGTGATACAAATTTCCCGTTTTCTATGATAATCTACTTCGGAAAATTAGGTAATATTTCCCCCAAATTTGATAATCTACTTCCCAGGTCCGTTTCGCATTCAGTCTATGCAATTAATTTGTCCCGTTGTGACATAGATACACCTCCTCTTACACTTCGTAACATTGAATCTTGGCAGCCATTTCTTTGACCGTTCTTGAAGCTCGAGGGCGGAATCCTAGCGTATTCTGGCGCAGAATCCTACCGCATTCTGGGGCAGAATTCTACAGTATTCTGGAGCGGAATCCTACCGTATTGTGGGCGGTATCCGACCGTTTTCTGGGGCAGAATCTTACCGTCTTTGGGGACAGAATCCTACCGTTTTCTGGAGCGATATCCTACCGTCTCCTTGGGCAGAATCCTAGCATATTCTAGGGCGGAATCTTACCCTATTCTTCGATGGAATCCTACGTTATTCTGAGGCGGAATCCTACAGTCTCCAGGGGCAGAATCCTACCGTATTTTGGGAGGAATCCTACCCTATTCCGGGGCAGAGTCCTGCCCTATTCTGGGGTGGAATCCTACCCTATTCTGAGGCAGAGCCTTATCACATTCTGGGGCAGGATCCTACCGTATTCTGAGGCAGAATCCTACCGTATTTTAGGCGGAATCCTATCCAATTCTGGGGCGGAGTCCTGCCCTATTCTGGGGCGTAATTCTAACGGTTAGAATCTAACCTAATCTGGAGCGGAATCCTATCCTATTCTGGGACAGAACCCTACCATATTCTGGAGCAGAATCCTACCACCTTCTGGGGCGGATTCCTTCAATCTTCTAGGGCGGAATCCTACCATATTCTGACGCAGAATCCTACCGTATTCTGGAGCTGAATCCTACTGTAGTGTGGGCGGAATCCGACCGTTTTCTGGGGCATAATCTTACCGTCTTTGGGGACAGAATCCTACCATCTGCTGGCGCAGAATCTTACCGTTTTCTGGAGCGATATTCTAATGTCTCCTTGGGCAGAATCCTAGTGTATTCTGGGGCGGAATCTTGACCTATTCTGGGACGGAATCCTACCTTATCCTGAGGCAGAATCCTATTTTCTCCAGGGGCAGAATCCTACCGTATTTTAGGCGGAATCCTATCCTATTCTGGGGCGGAATCCTATCCTATTCTGGGGCGGAATCCTATCCTATTCTGGGGCGGAATCCTACCCTATTCTGGGACAGAACCCTACCATATTCTGGGGCGGGATCCTACCGTATTCAGGGGCAGAATCCTACCGTCTTCTGGGAAGGATTCCTTCAAACTTCTAGGGCAGTATTGCACATGCTCCTCTGTGAATGCACCTTTCTGCTGCAAAGGTGGATGGCGCCTCACGCCGTGTGGCAGCCGCCACCTGACGGCCGCCGAGACGGGATACGCGGCCGTGGATGGGGAAGCCTTGACGGTGGCTTGGTCTCTGAAAAGCTCAATTGTTCCTACTAGGGTGCTTCAACCTAGTTCGAATAACAGACCATCGTCCCCTGGTGAAGCTCTTGGGTAACAGGGCCCTTGTTGACATTGTTAATCCACGTGTCTTCCGTCTGAAAGAGAAAACACTGCAGTATATGTTCACAGTTCGGTACTTACCTGGAAAAAAAACTGCCGCCAATTTTTTTCACGGTATCCCGCCCTCAAGTCGACCCCTGACGACATGGCTGATGACCAAGATGAGGATCTGGCAGTGCCCATGGTTGCAGCCACTGTAGCGGCCCCGGACTTCAGCGACTGTGCCACATTAGACGAGGAGATGGTCCTCCAAGCGTCACACAAGGATCCCGTCTACCATCTGTTAGTGGCCAAGGTGTTGGCTGACAACTGGCACTCCCGCGGGTCGCCTGCTTAAGGCCATTCTACAATGTCAGGGACAGGCTGTCGTACATCTCGTGGCCTGGTGACCTGCACCTTCAACCAGGGTTGTGTACGTCTGGTGATCCCTGAGGGCCTCTGTCATCAGGTGGCTGCCAACCTGCATGCAGGCCACCAGGGCCTAGACTCTATGCTCAGGAGGGTCAGGCAAACTGTCTACTGGCCAGGACTGGAGGGCCATGTGCAATATCATCGGTCCTCCTGCGACACCTGCATCACCCACGCTCCTTCCCAGCCACCTGAGCCCCTACTCCTGATGCCACCCCCTGAATACCCCTTTCAGCAAACGTTGGTGGACATGATCCAGCTAGGACACATATACCTGGCCTACACCGATAGGCTGACTGGGTGGCTTGAGATCGCTCACTTCCCCATTGGTACCTCCTCCAGCAAGATTATAGCTCAGCTTAGACGCTACTTCACCAGGTGGGGTGCACTATCCTGGTCAGCGAGGAAATGATGGGACTAATCCAGAAGTGGAGAGTCGCTGTTCGTCTTTCTTCCACACAATACCCCCAGTCCAATGGCAGGGCAGAAGCCGTGGTGAAGACTGCAAAGAGGATGCTCCGTAACAACACCGGGTCTAATGGGAGCCTCGGTGACAAGGTATCTCTCGCCCTTCTCCAGTATCTCAACACTCCCCTGCGTGGTGTGGACAAGTCCCAGCTTCGTGATGGTACCACCCACGGCCAAACAGGATTTAAAAATCGACAGACACTCCACAGACGAGAACTCCAGATGGCTCAAGACCACGAGGAGGTCCTTCGACAGCGTGGGGGTGTCATCCGCCATCGCTGCCCCTTGGTGCCTGGCAGCCATGTCTGGGTACAGAATCAGGTTACTAAAGCCTGGAACAGGCCAGGCACTGTCATAGAGGCCTTCAGAACCATCAATATGCCATGCGGCTAGATGGTAGTGGCCGCGTTTCGCTCAGGACCAGTGGCCACCTGAGGGACATGGCCCACCCTCACCCATCCGCGCCCCAGCCGCCCTCGCCGGTCCAGCCTCTCCCAAAGCCCACCCCGTCAGGTTTTGCGGGTTCACCACCGCTACCTGTACCACCACCTCCATAGCAGCCCCGGAGACATATAGCAAAGCCTCAATGGCTTTCGGACTTTGTTTGGTGTAATGTGTTCTGTGCATGTATGCCGCTGTGTAGGCACTGTGTCATGACATTTCCTTTTATACTTTTTTCTTTTTACTATTAGGTTGTAGGTTTAGGCATTCCCCATTGTTTGTCATTTTCGTTTGTTTCTAGTCAGATTGTCTAAGTGCCATTATTTTTGTTGCCCTCATCCAATCTGTAGGGGTGGGGGGGGGGGGGGGAGTTGTAAGATGAAGACATTATTGTTATGTTGGCGCTACCTGGCGACTTTGATAGCGGAGAGTCTGCAGTGCCAGTTGCCGCCTGTCAGGCTTGTAGCACAGATCTCTACATTAAAGTTCTCGGTCGCTACACAGTGTTTTTCTTTCCCTTAAAGAAAACTCCATCACCATGTTAACAATGTGTATTTGCTCGAAACAAGGCTAACAAAGCACTTGGGTTCATACAAAGGAGTGTTAGTTACAAGACTAGCGAGGTTACCTAAAACTATGTCTTGCGCTTGCGAGACCTTATTTGGATTAGGCAGTTCAGTTCTGGTCACTGTACTACAGAATGGATAAAGAATCCCGAGAAAGAATTCAGAGGAGAATGACAACTAATCGCAGGCATTAGGAACCTTGAGTACAGACAGGTTAAAGCATTTTACTTTGCACTCCCTTGAGAGACATAGAGCGAGAGGCGATATGATCGAGGTGTATAAATGGAAGTCAGGACTAAACAAAGGTACTCAAACTATCCAACAAGGAGCGAATTCATAGCAATGGTTTTAAATTAGGCAAATTTAGATTTAGGCGTGAGATAGGTAAATATTGGTTTGGAAATAGAGTAGTGGATGAGAGGAACAAGATAAGAATCATCATCATTAACTCGAATATGCTGGATAGCTTCAAACATAAGTTGTATGGATATGTGAGCGATAGGGGTTGGGTGTAAACGGGACTACCCAGTATGAGCAAAATAGGCCTGCTGCAGTTTCCTCCATTCTTATGTTCCGAAGTGTACTATTATGCAAATTTGTGTTGAATATTTCTCCTTGAATGGGCCTAGCTACCTAGTAATAGTGGATAGGTACAGCAACCAGCTTTCTATTTTTCTTTGTGGTAAGGGTGAGGCTAATGCGAAGGTGCTTGTTAAGCACCTGTGCACCATGTTCCACACGTACTGGGTGCCTGAGGAGCTGTCATCCGATGGGGGACTACAGCTTGAGTCCTAGGAAACCAAGTGCTTTCCCACTTTCCAACCTGCATGCAGAGCTGGCAGTGTAGTATGTCAAGAGGCTCATCAGAGATAATTCTGACACGGAGGGAAGGCTGAACAATAATAAACTTTGTTGGGTGTTGTTGCAGTACATGGATATCCCTGACAGGGATATTGGGCTATCACCAGTCCAGATCATCTTCTGTAAAAAGATAAAAGGCTTCATCCCCCTCACACGCGACACGTTCAACCCTCAGGAAGAATGGAAAATGATTGCAACTGGGCGGGAGTGAGCTTTGCGACGGCCCCACATCACAGCTGTTGAAAGATGGTCGGAACATACCAAGCCTGGATATCTGTGACACTGTCCAGGTGCATAACCAGGAGGGAAATTGCCCCAATAGGTGGGACAGAACCAGTCAAATATTTGAGGTGCTGGAGTATGACCAATACAGTCAAAATGCATGGTTCAGGGAGAACCACGCTCAGAAACAGAAAGTTCCTCAGGAAGATTTGAGCTGTATGTTGGGGACCAGCGCATCCCTAAACTGCTACCAATCCCCTTGACTTCGGAAAGTCAGGCACCAACTGGGTCTCCACCAACCCCGGTGCGTCCATCACAACCTACCATGCCTGTGACAACACCTCTGCAATGGCAGGACCCTCGAGCCAGTGATTATTAGTTACTACCTCTGATGCCCATTCAGCCACCACCTGATTTGGAAAGCCCACAATTACGCTCACAGACAACCAAGCTTCAGTGGACAATGGCTGTGCAATGGGAGCAATGGGGACGCAAGAGGCCGTTGGAGCCAGGTGGCCGTGGGAGGTTTGTTAGGGCTAGGAAGCCACTGAGGAGGGAAGACCCACCGGTTCATGGAAGCTTTCTGCATCTCTTACATGGTCAATACGGCCCCGCATGGTCAGGGCAAAGACTATAATAAGAAAGAAAGGAAAGTGCCTCCCTTTACCTATAAAAAAAACATGAGCCACTGAGCTGATCAGCGCCATCTGTTGGCAACGCGGCTGACTAAAAGCCCGGGGCGAAAGAGGGTAGCGTTTCCATTGTAACCAGCGGAGTGAGCTTGTGTTTATGTTTTCACGTTGTTACATATTGATCATATAGAATTTATTGTGTATGTGTATGTGTCAGTATGTATGTGTGCATGTGTACACATTAAAAATGTCAAGGCAAAGACGTCGAGGTAATATTATTGCCTTGACGTTCTTAATGTGTACACATGCACACACACACAATAAATTCTATATGATCAATGATATATAACAATGTGAAAACGTTAAATACAAGCTCAGCGTGATCTGTTTTTGTACATGTGCATACGGCACACGGGGGATAGTAACTCCTTACACACTAACGCCATCTGTTAATTCCGCGGCCAACTATATGCTACAGTATGTAGCTTACGCGGTTTTTGTCTTGCTTTCCTGTCTTTCTTATTATAGTCTTTGGGTCAGGGTCTCAAGGATGTCCTCTGGGGACGTCACCAAACAACATACCTGGAAAAAGTATCTGTCATCTCTCCTTGATAAATGGGAAGCCAGCTTCTTTGGGGGTAGGGCATCATATATAATACTGCTTGTGTCTGTTTGATTATACTACTTGTGCAATGTTTGTTTTCCTTGTCTTTCACAGAGAGTATGGGTATGTATTGTGATCAAGGATATTAAATACATTTCAAAATGACAAGTGTCTATTCCTCTAATCCATAAACACCGAGTCCTCCAAATTTTCCTAATATAGCACTTTTGATTTTTTTTTAACTGCCACCATGAACTGAATGACTCCTCTACTGCATCAATAAATTTGCAGGTTTACCCCCAAGACTCACTCACAGGCCCTCTCCCAATTGAACTTTAACCCTTTAGTGGGCAGGGTTCCCCTCAGCTGAATAAAATCGTCTGGTGCTAGCAAGAATAAACACTTAATGAAGTTTTTGCTTTCTGAAGGGTTAAGGAACCAGTTACATGAAGGCCAAGAGCTGTAGTTCTATGCTGCTGTGCTTTGTGCACACTTGTTCCAAGTCTCTCATATGTTTGAAGTGCAGTACAGTACCTATACCGTATTTGAGAATCGACATGCTCAACTATCTTCATGCTCTTGCACCCAGGGTTCACTTCACATTCCACATTACTGTTGGTTCAACTATTGCCCAATCCATCTCCATCTTTGTATCCTTTGGTACAATTAGCTTTCTCTCTAACCATTTTCCAATGATCTTACAACTGTCTTTCCATTGACCGTGTGATTCAGTTTATCTCTCATGGTTTCATTTGTTTCATTTATTGATACATTCATCTTATTTTTCGCCACTTTATTTTTTTACATTCAGTATTAAGTTTCTTGTACTACACACACTTTCAAACTCATTGACTTACATTTACCCTTGAGAATCATCAATTAAAAGCCATCATCTGCATACAACAGCTGACTCACTCCTCATTTCCGCCATCACGTTTATTTTTACCTTTATTACTACCCCATCTGTATAAATTATTTAAAAATTTTGGTGAAAGAAGTCCTCGAAAGAGAAAGAAAACCTAACATAACCAAGCCCTGTAAACAAAAGAGGTCATATCTTCAAGCTCACTCACTCATTATGCAAAACGAGTAAGAGGAACTTCGTGCAAAAGGTAGTAGACCTGTGGAAATTATGGTGTAAATAAATGTCTATGGTTTGAATCTTCAGTGCAAGAACATTCAAGGAACCACTTTTAAAAAGGTTGAAATATCTGATCTGTTTGATGCTTAAATTTATCAAATACATAAAATAACGAAAATGCAGTATAAACACAAGGCTGTGACATGCATATGTATGCTTACATATATATACTGATACAATTTCATGATTATGAATGACAAATACAAACAAAATGTATTGATGCATGCATTTCTATCATATAAGCTGTACAGTTAATCAGTCATGATTATCATCTAAACAACCGAAAAAAATTAAGTTACACAGTATACAGTACAGGTGTGATTCCATGTAAACAATAGACAAAGTATTCATTTATGAAGATGTGACACATAAACAATAGACATAACATGTAGTTGTACTGGTGTCAGCTGTGACTCACATTAGTAACAGGTAAAACATGTTCTATATGCATGAGTGTAATATAAACTAAAACCAAATTTACTGTTGAATAATTGTGACAACAGAAATACATGTAAAAGGATCTGCAGTGGCAGGAGACTACTGAGATCCAGGGTTTGAAGTTGAAGACAGGTAAGAGATTTGGGTGTAGAAAACACGAATATTATGGATCAGGATTATGGATAGGAGAAACAACAAACTGAAAAATGAATAGCTTCGAGTTAGAGGCAGGGTGAGATGAGTGAAGTTGGAGGAGCTGTGTATGAGAGGGATGCCATGGGAGGTAAGTCAGTGTTGATATATGGAACGGAGACATAAGAACAAGGAGTTGTTGGTAAGAAATAAGATTGAAATAATGCAATGGATGCTGTAAGTATCATTCAGGAAGAAGTTGAGGAATGAATATATTACAGCAAGAGTAGAAATTACATATATAAATAGTGAGAAGCAAAGTATAAATGGATTGGCCATGTGGTACAATGAGAGGAAGGTAAGCAGTCTTAAGAACCCGTACGAGCTAAACAGAGGGAAGTTACTGTATGATGATTGGGGTAGAAGGACGTTCACCAAGTGGGGTTGGGACGTTCATCAGGCTGTGAGGGTGTAGGTATTAGTCTAGGTAGAGGTTAAGATAGGAGATAAGTCGCTGTGGCTGTCCCAGATCACTAGTGCCGTGGGGCAACTTCCAAGCCCTCTTCAACGCCTTCCGCACGCTGTATCTAGCCCAGTGCCTGAGGGAAGGAGGTCCCCCAAGTATCCCATCGTACAGGACGCGTGGGTGTAGCACCTCCGCATCCCAAGCTACTTGTCGTGCCCCAATGGCTCTCAGCAGGAGGTGGAGCACCGATAGGGCTTCCTGTGGATACACAATAGGATGCTGGAAATAACAAGGACAAGGATGGCCTGGGCAAGAGCAGGGAGGCCTCTGACTAAGGGTGGCTCGGGCATGGGCGGACAGACGACTTAGCGCCAACAGGAATGGGCAGAATTGGCCGCTTAGGACAGGTGTAGCCCCATTCTGTAGGAGGAGCAAGACGGCATCCTCATCGGTGGCCTGAACAGCAACATAGAGGGGTGAGGCGCCCTGAAGTGTGGGGAGTGGGGCGTCTATGAGAGGAACTGGAAGTCTCCCTGGTTGAGGTAACACTAGGCATGTGGTTCGTGCATGGTCCACAAAGAACTGAAGTCGGTGTCTGGCCTGCTCTGGTGTGTCGGTGTCATCACGCCAGGAGCTCAGAATGTGCGACACCTTAGGTCCCAACACAGCTGGTGCCACCAGGCGGTCTAAACCTCCCTCACAACGATGAAGAGCTTGAAGCAGGCGCGTCACAGCATCAGAGTCCCGCACATTTTGCTCCACAGCTACAGACACTGTGACATATAAGACATTGTGGAATTTTCCCAGCTTACAGACGCCACCGTTGCTCTCAAGATGCTGATTGTGATATTCAAGTGTGGCATCGATGAGTGCTGCAGCAGCTTTGGCTGGGTCACTGGAAGCTTCTAGCATTGGGGTAAAAGCCTCTACTAGCTCATCTCTTCGCTTTCGGGAGTTGAGACAGTCTCTGGCACACCCTGCAAGAAGAGTTTCCAGCATGTTGGCATTTACCGTGAGGCCGTTACCAGCCCCAGCACCAGTCAGGACGGCTGGCCACAACCTTTGGATGAAGGGTGCGTCCTCGCCTCCTTTAGGCCCCCAGCCCAGCACCAGGCCACGAACCTCTGCCATAGTCTTGCGGGCCATTGTGTACACTCAGGATCAAAGGTACAACACTATTAATAAGTATCTACAACAATTTTCAAAGCAACTTTGTGTAGCAACAACTATTCTTGGGACAACTGTGTAAGACTATACCAATTCCAAGGACAACCTTTAATACAGATAAAACAACTGCGACATCTATATATAGCTACAACAAATGTAGGACAACTGTGGGTAGCTACATAAATTCTGGGAACTGTGTGAAGTTACAACAATTTCAGGGACAAAGTATATATGCACAACAGTTCTGGATATATCTGTGTATAACTATAACAATTCCAGGACACACCCTTGATTACCATATGGATTCCAGGGAAGGTGACTTCAAAGCAATTTTATGAATATTTATAGTTTGAGACTAAAGTAATTCTATACAAGGCTGCTTTAATTATTATTAATAGTAGCAGTAGTACTCTGATAGTAGAAGCTAAAACTGCCTTAGGACACCAGTTGGAGCGACAATATTGATTCACGAGCACTCAAGCCTTATAAATGCAACACAAACAGCTGACAAGTTGCTGAGTTGCGTTTTTCTCATGTTTCAACACTAATCGTCAAGTCTCACTCAGGGCTGACTATGATGTTTGCCAACATCAGACAAATTTCCTTCGAACCAAGAAGAAACCACTTTAAATTTTCTTATGCTGTAAATTGCAGCTGAATTTTATTTAGTCACCAACACTTCTAGGGTACCAAGAGAACAGAGTAGACTATGTCCATACAGGAAACCAAGAGGGTTCTTTAGTCAGTGCCGTTATTTGTCTTCCCGAACATTGACGGTATTACTGTATTAAAAATATCCATAGCATTTACAGAAACCACAGAAGATTTTAAATACAAAATTTTTGTTTTGCTTTTATAAACAACACCGACGGTTTCATGGATGTCACAGTGGCTTTTGTCAAAACACTGACATAAAAGCAGCCGATCGTCTGAGATGACAAGTATCTTGTTTATTATATGCTTTATCTATGCAGTATCACACACACACACACACAATGAAGTTCCTGTCTATTTTATGAACATGCTGTCACTTGTGTTAGTGATAAAGAAGCCTTTTTTAGACACAAATAAAAATTGATACCAACGCCTTTTCTTTAAAGTTTATTCATATTGGAAATGCTCAAACTTCTGAATTTTATCCTCATATTGGTAGTTGTCCTTTGCTGGAGAATCACTTTGGTAGAGCTGCGGTTGTGTGTTAGGGCCCGTGTTGGGGTAGTGTAGAGCCAGTTTAGTGGTAGTGTGGTAGTCTCACCGAGCCAACAACTGTACTGTGACAGTGACTCTCACCTGACGTGGCTCAAGCCCTCCATGTGCATAATCCCTCACCACCCCTTATGCTTCACCACCTCCACACTTCATCACCTCTTACCTCCTCACAACCTCCACACTTCTTGCCCTTACTCCTCACCAGTTCCAAGCATATCCCCTCACCACCCCTTAAGCCTCACCATTTTTTACCCCTCACCTCCATCCTTTCTCCCCCCCACCATCCCTTATGCCTCACTACCTCCACATGTTACCACTTACCCTTCACCACCTCTTGGTTGATGAGGATTATTGTAGATATCTTGAGTCCCAGCTATATAATTGTTGTAGACATTCATAGGAAGTTGTCTGTTTAGTGTTCGTGCCGCCTATCTCTGTTACCTGTGTCCTATTGATAATTATGTAGAGTTAATTATATTAAACTCTATAGCGATTTCTGTAGTATATTTTTAATTGTTTACATTTGACAGTTCAGGAGTTCCTTTCTAATATTCCTATAGACGGCACCCACTGAGTTCCACAAATTCCTACCTTTGCAACTTATACAAAAACATCATTTGACTTTGTGTGATCTCTTGTCAAACTCAGTTGGCATGTTAAATTCCTTCCTTCATTGTGCCAGGAATCACAGATACAAATACACTCATATAGTCACTCCTAACTAATAAACATATATTGCTAAATACCTAATCTTTTATCACCCGTTACCCTACACTACCCCTTAACCTTCATTACCCCTCACCCTTTATTACCCCTCACTACCCATTACCTCCTCACAACCTTCACACTTCTTACCCATTAACCTTCACTACCTATTACCCCTCACCATCCCCTAACCTTCACTACCCATTACTCCTCACCACCCATTAACCTTCACTACCCATTACCCCTCACCGCCCTTTAACCTTCACTACCCATTACCCTTCGCCACCCTTAACCACTACCCATTACCGCTCACCAACCCTTCTTCTTTCCTCTCCTAACCACTTCATCAAAACAGTGAGACTACAGTGGCTTAGGTGTTTGCTCCCCTCTGTAATGTGTCAGGTATCATAACATGTTGGAACAGAAAATTATCTCTCAGTTTCTACAAAAAGAGTAGCAGGGTGATTCAAGTCATTTGGGGTGAACTCGTTTCTCCATTCGATGTCGCCATAGTTAAAGTCCCCCATGATAAGGAGGTGGCTAGGGTTGAGCATCGCCGCATTGTCTATTAAGGCTCGTAAGTTCCTTTGATTTAGTGGGCCACAGTCCCCTCCCTTTAATTTAATTTTACACCACTTGGACTCTTCAAAAACATCCTCCCCCTGTACCCTCGCCTGGCTGGCTCTAAGGTCTTTCCTAGCATAGATAAACACACCCCTCTTGCAAGTTTCTTGAGAAAGGTTCGTAAATGAGTCATATCCAGCAATACTGAACTCGCATTCCTCTGGGTCGATTCTCCTGTTCTTGTACAACAGTTCTACAACTCCTGCAATATCGGGTTGGTGCACCTTCAACAGTGTTTCAAACTCCGCTCTCTGATCAAGGAACGTATCAGTATTAGTATACATGAATTCAAGTCAGAATTTGTTCTCGTTAACGTCTCTGCTCTTAGTAGTAACTCCAATCCCCCCTCCATTCTCAGAAGCTGCATTTGCCAAGTACACTGTATTTTGCAAGGTGCGGTTAGAAATGCCATTGTTTACACAGCACTTGCCTCCTCCCGGCTGATAGGCAGAGCTGGTGCCACCTCCCGGGTGGGGGGTAGAGCGGGTGGAGGGTGCCCTGCTGCCCCCTGGCTCTGTGTCGGCACACTTGCTTCCACTACCCTCCCCCTGAATATAACTCATGTACACCCGTCCTCGTTCCTCCTTGACTTCTCTCTCTTCTGCTTCAAGCCCTGCAGGAGCTTCTTGTGTGTTCCCTCTGCATTACCGTTGGATATGGGTGAATGAATACTCCGAAATGCCTCGCTCCTTGCCAAGTTTTTTGCCGAATAACCTCCCATTTCCCCTCACTCACTAGTGTGATCCTGAGGGGACGAGGCTTATCCCCCTGCTTTTGTCCCAGCCTTCCTCTCCTCACATCCTGAGGGATTGATGGCATCTTCAGAACCTTTGTACAAATATGCTTAAACTGCATCTTATTGTGTGTTATCCTGCTCTCAGTTCCCTCCGCCTGGCTCTCAGAGACTCCAATAACTAAAAAAAAAAAAAAAAAAAAAAAAAAAAAAAAAAAAAAATTATATACTGTATATATATATATATATATATATATATATATATATATATATATATATATATATATATATATATATACTGTATATATATATATATATATATATATATATATATATATACTGTGTATATATATGTCAATTACACGAAAGCGCTTGGGAACTTCGTGTTTTATTTTTCCTTGTGGTTATCAGCATAGTGTATATATATATATATATATATATATATATATATATATATATATATATATATATATATATTATATATATATATATATGTAGTCGTCGACTTACGACCTAGATTGGTTACGGCCGCCTGGTCGTAAGTCGGCATATGTTATAATTACCTTACGTATATTATAATGTGTAATGATAATATAATCATCTTTAAGTCATATTTTATCAACATTTTCTTTGTTCATTATTGTTACGGTCGTCAGGTTTAAGTAAATCACTGCATACTACAGTACAATTGATTTATTATTAACACAACATACAAAAAAAAAAAAATACAGGTGCAAAACATATACTGTACTGTAAAACATTTTAGTTGCAAAACATACAAACACACAAAAAACATCTTATTGGCCGCTGGTGCTTGGCTGTGGATCGTCGATGTCGTCAGCTGGGGCAGCCTTTGGGGTAGCCGGAGGAGTTGTTTTTTTCATGAACATGGTGAGCTTTGTCTGAATTGTTCGTTTCTTCTTCTCCTCGTAAATTTCTTGATACGGACGAAACGAATTGCGTGCCATCCGCTCAATCCTTGCAAATCGTTCGATGTTTGGGTCCATTCCTTCAAAATGGGCAAGAAGTTTATTCAGTAGAGATAAACCTTCTGATAATCCCTTAGTGGCAGGTTGAGGAGTAGATGAAGACAGTTTCCTCTTGGTAGACATCTTGGGGGGGGTGGTGGTTCAAGAAAAATTTCCAAGACAAAAGAAAGGCACAAGGCAAACAGACACGGAGGGAAGTGTGCTGTACCAGCGAGCGTGTTTGTAATTGAGAGCGGGGATGCGCGCGGCTCCAGCTCCCGGCAGCGCCAGGAGGCTGGGGCCAAAACTGTCGTACCGCCGGTCGTAAAGTCGAACAGACGTAAGTCGCATAGGTCGTAAGTCAACGACTACCTGTATATATATATTTTGTGTTGTCAAAGAAAGAGAAACAATTAAGACCCTGCAATTGTGTGTAAATGCAGCAGAAATTCAGATGAGCAACCTGGGACTTGGCCACAATTTTTGACACCATATGGCAGCAGGGTCTACCATTAGACAACACATTATGCTTCCAGCATCTTCCCAGACAGTAGTACCTCCCTGTTTGGTAGCTGTTTACTACCTGGGTTAGAAATAAAGATAATATAATACAAAACTATAAAATATAATATCAAACAATAAACTAAGACACATCACGAGCATGGGTGTTTGTGGAAAGTGAGACGCATGCAACTGAGTAAAAATAAATGAAGAAAGTTACGTATATCAACCCAAAAATACTTACCTGGTGGTTACAGTGATGAGCTTAACCTGGCTATAATGCCATGATTAATCACTATTATATGAGTAAACACTAATAATAATAGTAAATCCAGTAATATATGGCAGAAAGAGGAGTTACAACTGCAGACGATGCTGTAACTAGCGGTAACTCACTCCCAGGCGAATGATCGAAATACAGTACGTATAGGATAAATACAGTATAGTCTTGATTTACGCGGCCAATTGAACCCGTAGAGGTCCGCGTAAATAAAATAACAAACATATGGGATTAATTGAAATAGAGACTGGGCCAACTCCCAAACTCCACTTTTTCCGACACAATACGTACCTTGTAGTAAAAATAACATCATAATTTTATGATGGTATTGACACACACACAATATCTAAATAAAAAACTACACTACTGTACAAATATAAAGGTGTTTAACACTTACGTTAGTAGAAGAGATGGGTCGGCATACGGGGATGGCGGCTGGTTCCGAGGCAGAGGGCAGATTAGTGTCACTCCGGTGAATCACTATCACTATTCACAGAGGTTTGCAGTGCCTCCCTGACAAACCCCTCCAAGTCCATATCCTCATTGTCACCGACTTGGGCTGGCTGTGGTTGGTTATGGGTTAAGAAGTCCGTAATACTATGTTGACGACTAGCATTGATGTTTTCGTCATACATCTGGACATACAGCTCCATAAATCTCAACAGGTTATTAGACTCTTCATACCGATGCTTGACTGTGTCTTTGTCAAGGATGAGCTTAATTTTCTCCGCCAACTCAATGACTTCCTTCACATAACCATGGCTTGGTCCAGGTAGTTCAAGGTTTCTCAGGGGTGCAGCAGAAGCCATTGTGAGGGGAATAGCAGGCACAAGAGAGAACTGTATACGCAGAGACTGAGAGCAATGAGACTGGCCCGGCTAGGTCAGCGACTTCCTCCCTCTGGTGGCAAGGCACGTCGTGTTACATTAGACCAATCACAGCTAGCGGCGGAAAGAGGTAGGGATGCGTTGCCCAATCACAGTCTGATACGTCATATGATGTCAGCGACAACATAAGAGCAACCTAATGCGCACCCTCCCTGTGTAAATGATGGAATGAACCACGTAACTTAAAATTGTCATCCTGGCAAGGTGCCGCGTAAGTGACCAAATGCGTAAACAAAATCCGTGTAAATCGAGACTATATTGTACTGTACGTATCTTGTAATATAATTTGAAAACGGTGACAGGCACAGTGATAAATAATTTATTTAAACCATGCATTTACCCACGATAAAATAATACGAAACATTGTACCACTACTAGAGTGAATGAAATATTCTAAAAAATAACAATTGATAACAATTGGGCACCTGTGTCCCACTTGCTGATGCCTTGGTCACTTGAAATCTTGCAGACACATTGTCATACTTTTTATAATTTTTTAATTACAGTCGTATTGTAATGGTGAGGAATAAAAGTAATACCAGTTAAAAATACTATTGCCCAAGTAGTTAATAAAAGCCAAATGAAAGTTTAACATAGTCGCCATTTGTATAGTGCCTGCTTCACCATAGTAACGAAGATCAGCCGGGCCGCTAATCTTTCGTGTTTGCCCTTGGGACAATTATTTTTTACTTTTACTTTTTCACAATATGTATGTAAGTTGGTGTGTGCATATACAGGTAGTCGTCGACTTACGACCTAGATTGGTTACGGCCGACCGGTCGTAAGTTGATCTGGTCGTAAGTCGGCCTATGTTATAATTACCTTACGTATATTATACTGTAATGTGTAATAATATTATCATCTTTAAGTCATATTTTATCAACATTTTCTTTGTTCATTATTGTTACGGTCGTCAGGTTTAAGTAAATCACTGCATACTACAGTACAATTGGTTTATTATTTACACTGGGGCTGGGGCCAAAACTGTCGTACCGCCGGTCGTAAAGTTGAACAGACGTAAGTCGCATAGGTCGTAAGTCGACGACTACCTGTAACTGTGTAAAAATAAATGAAGAAAGTTACGTATATCAACCCAAAAATACTATTTGAAAAACAACCATAACACCTCACAACTTGGCCCAACAAACAATGTGGACTGGATCTGTTTTAGCTGAAGGGGAGTAAACACAGCATACGGACTGAGTGAGACCTGATAGGAATTTGACACATCCAGATGTCGGTCCAGACCAACCAAAATCCGGATCCAAGAGGTCCGGATGTGCGAGGGTTTACTGCATACCTTGGTCAAGAGGCTGAATAAGATAGGTGTGTTCTCTAGGACTTCTTTATTTTTTTAATGGTAATCTGTGAAATTCAGAAGGATGCAAGCTTTAAAACCATGAGCTTTAAGGGAACACTGTATGTTTTCCCTGCAGCTGTTCAAAAATATTGACAGTTGTTTGAGCTCTTCAACAGTCTCTTGCTGTAAATGCAAGTGTTATATGAATGTGTATGATAATTGAGAACAGTAAATGAAAATCATCTGTTTTCAGAGGAATAAATATTTAAATGGGACAAATTTAGAAATTGAATGCTTGTGTAAGATAATGATATACCCGGTACACCAGCATTCAAACCGTTATTGAAAAATGGTTAAGTGTGCGTTTGAAGGTACAGTAATACTGTATCTGTTAGCCGGAATCCCTCAAACCCAGAACTCTCTGATAGACAGAATGAAATTTTCTCTGAATATTGTTTCCAAAGCCGGAATTTTCCGGCTTTGGGAACGATTTTCCGAGGGGAACATTTTCTGGAAAATTCAGAGAAAAATTTCCCGATACCCGAAAAATTCAGGGGATGGGTTTTTTTTTCTGGGTTTGAGAGATAAAAATCAGGCGCATTTCTGGAAATTTTGAAAATTCCGGGGACGAGGGATATTTTTTTCCGGGTTCGAGAGATGATGTACTGGGCAATTTATGGAACTTCCGAGAAAATTTTTCCATAACCCGGAAAAATCTGGGGACGAGAAATTTTTTCCGGCTTTGAGAGAGTTGTCGTTACCCAGAAATTACTCACTCCTGGAAATGCTCTGCACCAATTGTTCCGGCTAACTGGGATGTCACTAATGAATTGGTTTGAGCTATTTCATACACTTATATCAGCAGAGAAGACGATGGAATACAGTGAGAAAAGTGCATTGATAAGAGCCTTAAGTAGATTGTGAGTTGACCCTGCACAAGAAGCTCATTACAGCACATTAAATAATTATTACACGATAAAGTACTGCTATATTTTGTTTAAACTCAGAAAAAGGATAAACACACCATTATTGATGAAACATGTTTATTAATATTTTTACTTCTTCTTGGATACACCAACAGTGCGACCACGACGGCCTGTGGTCTTGGTGTGCTGACCTCGCACACGCAGACCCCAGTAGTGACGCAGACCTCGGTGAGCACGAATCTTCTTCATGCGCTCAAGATCTTCACGCAGCTTTGTCTCAAGATTATTGGACATCACCTGGAAATAAATTTATATTCACAATATTGCACATCTTAAATCAACCTGTATATGAGCTTAACATATAAAACTCACCAATAACAAAGTTAACAAGAAACTATCCCATACTGTAATACTTTACAAATCCAAATGACTGCTGACCTCAATATCTCAGCATTGTACAGAAAGTAACAAAATGTATTAAATTTGGGTTAAATAACATTTTCAAATAAATTCTGGATAATCTGGCTATTAAGTAAATGAAATAGACATTAGCTACCACTAAGTAAGTATGGAAAGGAAGAAACTTACCAAATCCCAAAGAACATGTACACTTATATTCCAAACATGATAAAAGTGGTAACTGAGATACTGTAAATATGATAAAAGCCCTTCTGGAAAAGTACAAATACTCTGCCCAGTAAGTTAAATATGGAGTCAGCAAGTTGACATGGAATATTAAAGGCATACATTGATTGAACTGTCAACAGTTCTCTTTATTTATTCCATACTAAAGCACTTATAAATACTAAGACAAATTTTGAGTGTCGGAGAGATTTGAAACCCTTGCTTGACAGAACAAGCAGAGTGCAAGATCATTTCCAATTTTTCTGGCATATTTTCCAAATCTAGGTATTACATAAGATGACCCAGGAACAAGGACAACATGCTGAGCTACTGAATAACAATAAAGCTTGAGCATGATCAAAAATATAAAATATAATCTTCCAGTTTTCCGGAAGAACAAAAAGTTTCTGTAGATACCGCACTATAAAAAATCTTTACTAATATCAAATGGTTTTGAAAATTTATAAACTAAAATATTTACCTGACTGTATTTGCCATCTTTGATATCCTTTTGTCTGTTAAGGAACCAGTCAGGAATCTTGTATTGACGAGGGTTGCCCATAATTGTTACAATCTTCTCAACCTGAAAGGACAAAATTAATTAATCCAAGGACTTTCACACAAACAAGGAAACCACAAAAATATTAAAATCAGCTAAAATTCTACTGTTTTTGAGCCCTTAATAAAGTCCACCACAACTTAAGCACATTCTTTTAATCCTTGCAGACCTTAAAACCTTTTCCCATAAAGTTACAGGGTGGTTGGTAATAAGAATAAAATCAGATACTCCTTCACTCAGTCTCTCTAACTGCTGTGGCCTCCTTATAAACCTTTCAATGCCATGCTCAGCATTCAATCACACAATGCCAACATTTACTTCAACCTATGTTCCTTCTATACTTACATTTGTGCCTTTATCTTTTGAATTTCATCATCTGCTAAGAGCAGATAACTCCTCTCCCTTTTTGCATATGCTTTTTCAAAATTGGTCCTTCAATAAATTTCCCTTCACAAGATATTTCACCTATATTTCTGAATGCAGAACCACTACAGCTCTTACAATAATATGCTCAATACCTTTTTAATAATGACTTACCATGCAATTATTTTTACATGGGAAAAACAAAATTTTTGGTACCTTTTTCTGTCACATATAAAACCTAGACCATACATTCCTATTATCCATTCTATAACTTCTCCACCTCCCACCCTTAACATATCCCCCCAATTCAATCCACTCCTGGAGCCTCACTAACCTCATAACCCCGTGAGATGAACAACTTTAAGGATTTTATTCAAACACCAAATGATTTTTTCAGTTGAAGGGAACCCTAAGCAACCAGAGGGTAAAGCCTATCTCGATTAACCCTATGAATGAGACTAAGGATTTTATTCTGGCTAGTGCCAAATGCTTTTATTCAGTTAAGGGGAACCCTTAGCAACCAGAATATTTTTTCACATACTTTTCATTTTTCCACATCGCAGACTAGTTAGCTTTGCTTGTTTCATCCAATACAAAAAGACTTTGTTTTTCCTCTTCAAAACCTTTCGACATTTTTATCCACATTTCACTTGCCGGGTGTTTTTCTTTTCCATTATTTCATATTTACATTTTTAAATTTTCCTCTTTCATCACTCCTTACTTGCAAGTTTCACTCGCATGCCATCTTCAAATCTTAATTAGCACTGCCAGACCCTCATCCCACCATTCCCATTTTCTTATACACACACACTAATGTAGTTAGGATAGCACTCTTTAAACAGCTTCTCAGGCTCGTGCTTCAATTCCATTGACATAATATAATTTCAAAACCTGTACAGCATTTTCAAATCATTCAACCCCATCTCTTAACTTATAATTTTGTACAGTAAGTCCCCAAGTTACGTACATAATGGGGACCAAAAGGTTGTACTTAACTCGAAATGTACTTAACTCGAAAATCCCCCAACCCTATAATGTTATCTGGAAAATCCTGTGCTGTTTTCCAATCAGCACTCGCCGCCTCACCAGTCACTCGAACATTATGCAGCTTATTTCGCACCTTGAATCGGTTAAACCACCCATTGCTAGCATTGAATGTCACAGTATCATCAGGGTGATCTTTCTTTAGATCGTTGAAAAGACTTAGGGCTTTCTCCTGAATCATACTGAGACACCACAACAGGGGTCAAAACCTTACCAGGTACCGGCGCGCCACAGGACGGTCTGCACTCACACCTCACTCGACGTGAGTTCCGACCGGCAAAAGTAGCCGATGCGTTGTTCCGACCGGCAAAAGTCGCCGATGCGTTAATTTCATGTTTATGCATTTCTGTAGAGATGTTGTATTAAACATACTACAAATTGTACTATTGACTCAAACTTTTAATATCCTTATGTTTTAACTGAATGTTTTCTCGAAGTCTACTTTTAAATTTACTCCATGGATAAAACGAAAAGATGAACGAAATAACCATCGCTGTGTGCGAGACCTGGAGTAAACAAACGTCCTGTACAGCGCCGTCCTCTCTGGGACCGGCGCGCCAGAGGACGGTAAGCTTTTGAACACTACTCCTCCCACTGGCTTCACCACTCTTACGCTTTACACCAGTCATTGCACACAGAGTAAAGTGTACAAAATAGGGCAGAAATTCACAGGAGAAGTACTGTATGCACAATGACCACACTTGTTGTTTTGGTGCGTCTAGCGTGTCGTCTGCATGGTCAGTGATAGTGGCGGCGCGGTGCGGCTGGCTCGCCCGCCAAATTTAAAAATTGCTCGCCCTTTTAAGACAATATTTTTGCAATTAAAGACTTCAGAAACGATGTACATATCGGCCGTTTGTACGTAATTCGGATGTACGTAATTCGGGGACGAACTGTATAACCTTTCCTCAATTCCTGGAGTCCTACCATTTGCTTATGCTCTTGCTTCTGCTGAATAATGGTAAAATTCCCCCCGGTACTGCTGCTCCCAGAACATTCACCTCCTTCATCTTTCATACCATATCAGTCCTCTATTACAAAGTCTATCCTATAATTTTTCCACTCTAATACTAATGAAATTTACAAGATACAAAATACTGGGTCAGGCCAATTTATAATAATCAGCTTCCATAACTTTATGCCATGATTTGAATGGCAACTGTACCCTCTAGTAAATACTTAACCACATTACCGTACTGTAAATAATATTCCCACTAAACCTGGTCAATGAAAAAGACATTTCATGAATCACACCCATACATCTAAATAATGAGTCAATAGTTTGTGTATATTCCAGTGGTGTGACTTAAAATTGTTTTACAGTTAAAATGATTGTCAGAAAGCTTTAGTCTGAATCAACAAAATTGATCCAGGTGGAAAGATTCTATTTTTGTCTTCCTTCAGCTGTTACACCCAGCACAACAAAATGTGAGAGTGCCTTTGTAGAAGGGTATACGGTACACCAATTACAATAATGTCACTAAGAAACTTGCAAGCGATGTTTCTATTCCCCAAGGATTTCAAAATTCTTATTAAAATTATGCCCTTGGTAGTGAAACCAGAACTGTATACAGTACCATAAATCACTTGCAAAGTTAGTGGGCTAGGTCTTACACAATACCACATCAGAATGTTTATTACTCAGTACAATTAATTATCACCTTATCCTTACATGCTACTAAGGCATGCTAACTATTACCAACTAAAGTACACATACCTCCTCTTCTGTCATCTCTCCAGCGCGTTTTGACTGATCAATGTCAGCCTTTTTCAAGACAATGTTGGAATAACGACGACCAACACCCTTGATGGCTGTCATGGCAAACATAACCTTTCGCCGGCCATCAATGTTGGTGTTCATCAAACGCAGGATATGCTGAAACTTTTCTGGCACCACCAACGACTGAAAGCATTTATGTATCATGAGAAATAAATCTTGCGTAAACATTTATAAAACTTACAACAGAGCATTCCTACAATATGCAGGAATTCATTTGGAAATAGCATTTATTGGGTAAAGTGTTATACTGCATACTGCAGACATAGAATCAGAAAATAAGAAATTCCTTTGTCTAACTTCTCAAGCCTAGATATATAATTTTCTGTATATACCACTCACTGATTTGCACTTACACTTGCTAAAATTATGCAACAGCCAACTTGCCACATACAGTGAACCCTCGCTTTACGAGGTCAATTGAACCCACGGAGGCCCGCGTAAAGCAAGAAACGCGTAAAGTGAACAACATAACATATGGGATTAGAGAGGTCCGACCCCCAAACTTCACTTTTTCAGACACAATACCTACGTTGTAGTGAAAATAACTTCTTAATTTTATGATGGTATGCACACACAATTAATAATTAAGAGAAATATCAATAATATTAGGTTTTTTAACACTTACATTAGTAGAAAAGATGGCTGGGCACACGGGGATGGGGGGTTGGTTCCGAGGCAGAAGGCAGATTATTGGCCCTCACCTGTATCACTTGTATCACTATCCATTACAGAGGCTAGCAGGGCCTCTTTGTCAAATCCCTCAAAGTCCATATCCTCACTATCACTGACTTGGGCCGGCTGTGGTGGGTGGCGGGTGAAGAACTCGGTAATGTTTTGATGACTGGGCGACCTTGTGCCCACCCTGCCCGCTCTCCGCATAAAAGGGTACATGCACCGCGTAAAGTGAGCATTCCGGGTCTGACAGGGTACCGCGTAAACGTGGAAACGCGTAAAAAAAAAAAAAAAAAACACGTAAAGCAGGGTAATACTGTATATAATACATTCTTTTAAAATCAATTATGGTCCGGTGAGTTTTTGTCGATTTGCTGAAGCACCAAACATATGTACTCTTATTTTCCGTATCCCCCCTCCCCCAATTTTCATTAACCCCTTGTGTATCCCATGTGAGGGGATTAGTAGAGATACTTTTTGTAGTTTACTAACCCCTTGTGTACAGGGTGGTCTCTGTGCTGTATAAAATCATATGGCATGAGCCAAATAATACTGTATACAGTATATTAAAAGTGGCACACTCATCTAGAAGATGCATTTGTTCTCAGTTTTTTCTTAAAACATACAGATGTTATAATGCACAGAATACAAGTCCAGTGGGGGAGGAAGGTAACAAAGTTTGAAAATTTTATGCTGCTGCAACTAGACCAAGGCCTCTCCTCCAGATGAAGTACAGTGAATGGACAAATCTGAGTTTAGAAAGAACAAACCACCAAGCAATATTCTGTACAGTACACATTAAATTTTAGTAGAACTTGGGTGTCCTCACTGCTAAAACCAAACAGCTCCATAATGAACTGTCAATTTGCCAAAGGTGCAGAGGCCATGGTCCTTCAAGCAAACAGTCTTTCATTCCTCCCAACCAGAGCTGCATTTCATTCTTTAAAATATTTCTGAAAAAGTTAACCCCTTCACTATGAGATGCCACTTTTAATATTTATTTAACTAGTGCCAGACAATATTATTCAGCTCAGAGGGAAACTTGTACACAAGGGTTAAATCAAAAGTGCCTATACCTGTATAGCTAATATCTTTACCACCCAGGTGAGGGACTTAAGTTATGGCCCTAAGATATTTGGCTAAAGGGTTACACTCAACCTAACTATATTATGACAACCATACTCTGCACTCAAGTGTTCTTGTGCACCACAACAACCTATTTTCAGCTAATATATTCAAGGCAATTTTTCTTACCTCGAGGAAACCTCAATCAAGTGGAGGAAATGCAGCTTCCATTCCATATTTTGTATTATTATTTTTCTGTCTATGAATAATTTATGTACATCAATCTACTATACTTGTGCTTGAAGTGTTATTGCCATATGAATGCTTCCAGCAACCCTTCAATATGAACACTTGCAATAGGAAGTGTTTAGTTGCTGAAAAGTGTTTTTATGACAACACTTCCTAGCACATAACTGATGGCAGATGTACATTATAATTTATTAGATAAACTTAAAAACAAAAAAATTGCAATTCCAGCACTTAGTTTGTTTTCTCAAGGTAAGAGCTTGTTTTCAATGTCTGGATTAGATGGCTTACTGTAGGTGCACAAGAACTGCCAATTATTATCCAAACAGTTTCAATAGAAAGTGTTCCATTACCACAGGCCACACTACTAGTTTACAACAGAGGTTTGATAATATTCTAACGGAAGACAGAGTGCACATTTTTACACTTTATTCTACTCTGAATACAGTGCAAGGTCACATTGAGATAGTTCTATTGTTTACATACAAGGCATTTCATTCACAAGAACTCTTTGAGGATGCTTCATTGGTTCGTTTCATATAATTTATCATAAAATGAAAAACCTAACCTAGGCTAAGTGGGTTAATTTATTACGCATTAATCATAGGCTTATAATGTAGCAGTATTTCTTTGAAGTTTTTAAAAGTATTCCTGTGGATGAAACAAAATGTTCCAAATGTAATCAGTGCATATCAAACCATAGCACATTGTGTAGAATAGGGTTCAGTAGTACATGGCATAGAATAGGGTTTGAGAAGAGAAAACAGTAAAAATAATATTAAAGCCAACGTTGAACAACTAATATTGAGGGTAATTAAATCGGTTATATATAAAAAAATCCGACAGAAACACTATACAATAGAAAAAATTATTCTTAGTTCCCTTTCTCTTTTTATATAAGACTCAATAGGTAAGTAGGCTTTGGCAACTTCTAAATATTAACCAATAGTTAAATTATTAAAATTCCCCAGATGACAAACTAAAACAATACAGTACCTCAAAGTTTTAGTATTGCACTATTTCATTTGTTGCCACTAAACAAATCTTGGGAATTTTTTAGTTGCAATCAGTAATTTTGACAATTCAAAGACACTTCTCTTCAATTGCACTTCGGGAGCTAAATTACGTATAAGCGACATTTAACATTTTATTATGCATGTTCATACATGGCAGTACACATCCAGAACATTACGTCCTTCATAACGATCTTCAAGAGTGAGGTGCTTCCCCCTGGTCCCCAAGATATGTTAGGGACTGTCAGTTGACTGTAAATGTCCAAAGGAGGGCCACCAGGCTGGTGCCAGCACCTAAGCTACCCTGAGAGATTAGAATGCCTGCAATTGCTCCGCTTATACTACAGACGGGCAAGGGGGGACCTAATTGAGGTGTATAAACATCTCAAAGGGCACTACTCAGTTGCGTGTCCTTACCTGGAGCTGGCGGACGCTTGCCTCACAACGGGTCACAGCTCAAGGTTGAAGAAGCCACAAGTCAGAAAACTGTGAGGGTTAACTTTTTCGGAGTGAGAGTTGTGAACTCTTGGAACAATCTGCCAGTGTTGTGACGGCACCGAGTGTGAGCTGTTTCAAGACCAGACTTGACCAACACTGGAGCAGGTTCAGATACATTCAGGAGCCAGTGCATGCTCAGTACACTTGCCAAGAGTGCGTAACAGACGTGACTGATTGTCAAAGCGGCTAACAAGTCGATCAGTGGTGAAGAATACAAAAGTAAAAGTACACACCCAGAACATTGAACAATGTGGCAGTACACACCCAGGGTAATATAGACAACTTTCACCACAGATGCATTATTTGTTTTCTTGTTTATAAAATTGTATTTTCATCAGAGTTCTGATGATATATATATATTTTTTTAAATTGTATTTTTTGGTACATAATTAGACGACTCAGCGCGCACTTCTTTGTCTTTCTCGGCATGATGCAGCGGTATAAAACCCATGATCTCCGATCGATGCCAGTGTATGTTTATGAGCCGCACGGACAGGACGACTGCTCTCACATCCACAAAAAACATAAAATTACACCGTATCTGTTTAATATGCCGGGGGGTCCGGAGGGTTGAGCCTCACGGCTAGGAAATTGGGCAAGGTTAGGTAGGTTTCTTTGGTTAGGGGTAAAATTAACATTTTAGTCATCCTTGTAGATATCCAACCTAACTTAGCCACAGAACCAGGGAGGGGTGGCACCAGACCCCCTTTTCTGGTGTGGGTTAAGTTCCTAAGGTTTGCCAGATCTCAAACTATATTAACACCTGGTTAGGTTGGTGAGGCCCTCTAACAATGCTTCTGCCGAATACAGCCCAACTCAGACCATCTCAGACAACTTAGGTTAACGAACACATTTCACAAATTTATTTTTGCATGAATGATAAAATCACAAAAGTACAATGATAAAAAGTAGCATAAAAGTATAAACAGTACTGATAAACAGTCACGTGATGTGAAACGGCTCGTAGCAAATTTTTAGCAATCTTCGTCCACTGCTGAATTCATCCCACAATTTGAAGAGCTGTCCTTGGTGATGTTTAAAATATGTCGAGCAGTTCAAAAGATGTCGAAGTCTTTAAACTGCTAGGGGAACATGTGAGCACGGGGGTGGAGGAGACTGCAGTGGGAGCGGGAAACAAAGTGAAAGGTTACAGGGAAATAGTGACAAAATTTTTGTTTGTAATTCACTTTAAAGTGGCTGGCACACTTGAAAGTGAGAGTTTTGTGGTGATGAGAAGGAAAAGAGACACCCATTTTAGATTTTCTATGTATTATTTAAGCATTTTCGACTTACGACCTGGATTTGGGTCCCTAACCCCGTCATAAGTCGAGGAGCAGCTGTATATAGTCGGTGCCTCGGGTATCATGTTTAAATTTTCGGTGGTGAAAACTGTTGAAAAATATTTATTCAGATTATTGCTCGTTTCTCCATTATTATTAGTTAGCTTGCCGATATCTGACTGTATTGGTCCAATCTTTTCTCATGTTTTAGTTTGATACATTTGAAAGAATCCTTTGGGGGTTGACTTTGCCTCCCTTGCTACCTTCAGTTCATTATTCCCCTTTTCTTATCTCGGTCTTAACCCTACTGGCCTATACCTTATAATAATCTCGGAGGTAAACTTCACCACGATTTATTCTACCTATAGCCTTCCTTTGTCCAATAATATTATTTTAATAATTATTTATCCATTTAGGGTCTTTGTTGTTTGATCTGAGTTTTCTGTTTGGTATGTTCTGCCTTTGTGCATTAAGTAACTCATTATTTAAATTGTTGTGGAACTCGTCAACCTCAGATCTCGTGAACAGGTCATCCTCAACCGTCATATTTTGTGAGGTTATCGTTGTCAGGTCTCCAGGAAAAGTGAGGTCACCCTCTGTGGGTACATTGTGTGAGGTCATGTAAATCACCCCCAAAAGTGATACTCCTTCTCTCAGCTGCCTTTTCAAACTATCAAAGTTTGCCCTTCTGACATCTGGAACTTAAATGAAATTTTCCTTGCGACTGCCCTTAAATTCTAATTTGAATCTTATTTCTTTGTGATCGCTGTTAGCAAGTTCGTTCCCTACCTCAACATTACTAATGAGGTTTTCTCAATTTGACATAACTAAATCGAGTACTGTATCTTATTACCCCGGGTGGGTTCGGTTATATGCCGACTTAGGAAACAGTCCTGGATTGTTTCAAGAAAATTCTCAGATTCTGAGTTACCCGTAAAGTCAATCCAATCTATTTGACTAAAGTTAAAGTCACCTACTATAAAGACTGCTATGTTTGGAAGCCCTGTGCATTTCAGCCCAAATAAGTTGCTCATTAACTCTATCAAGATTAGGAGGTCTATACATTACTCCCTACCATCGGTTAATACTATCCAAATTGTCTGTATTCAGTTCAGTTTTTATTTCCTTATTTATTTCGCACTTCAGATTATCGGCAAGTAACTCACCTGAGTAAGTTTATCCAGGTTTCGGTGAATGCTACTCTACCTGATTTCATCCATTTTGTTTCTCATACTCCTACTGTTTGTGTAGTAGATATTTAAGTTAGTCGTGATCTGTGTCCTCTCTTTGGCGCGTTTAGTCTTTAACTCCCTGCCTAATTTAGTTTGTTATTCCTAGCACTATTTCTCTGTAACCTTTTACTTTGTTTACCCGCTCCCACTGCAGTTTCCCCCATCCCCGTGCTCATGTGTTCCCCTAGCAGTTTAAAGACTTCGACATCATTTGAACTGCCCTCTCGAGAGAGCCAGCCAGGGTTGCCACACCAGCCCTAGACAGATGTACCCCAACCCAAGCATAAAGATCCCTTCTACCGTGTAATTCACATCTTCAGGAGTATATATATATATATATATATATATATATATATATATATATATATATATATATGGTGACAATCAAGTCGTTAAGTTACTCAAACTGGTCTTGTTTCCGTGTGGTCGTGACTTTTTAAACAAATCTATCCAGAGTATCATTAACATACAATAACATAACTCATTATATATGTGCTGGCCAATATTCTCACTCTTCTTTCTTTTATATCCGTATTACTACCTGACAATGTTACGATGTCAGCCAGTCCGAAGAACAAGTAAATACATGAGGATAGGAAGAACAAAAGTTGCTGACCATGGACATCATATGTACATCACGATCAAGAAGACCACTGTAGAGAAGGATATAGGGGTAGTCATTGCTGATAAGCTGATGTTCTCTGACCATCTAGCTGAGAAAATCAACAAGGCTAAAAAAATTGTGGGCATTATTAGATGAACTTTTGTTCATCTGGATGCACCTATATTCAAGGCTCTGTACACTGCTCTGGTTGGGCCACACCTTGAGTATGCTAATCAAATTTGGTGCCCATATCTCATTAAGGATACTGAAGCAGTAGAGAATGTTCAGAGGAGGGCTACCAAATTAGTACCACAGATCAAGGATATATCTTATGAGGAAAGACTAAGGAAATTACAGTTACCGACACTGGCGTACAAAAGATCTCATGGGGACCAAGTGGAAACATACAAGATAGTGTGTGGCATATATGACCAGGCATGTACAGCAGGAATGTTCCAGTTAAGGGAGGCTGACACTACCCGGGGGAACACACAGAAGATCTACAAAACAAGAGCGAGGCTAAATCTCAGAAGACATTCGCTCCCGAGTAGGGTTGTCAACAACTGGAATGGGTTACCTGAGTGGATAGTGAATGTGGAGACGGTGGAAAAGTTTGAAGCAAAATTAGATAAATACTGGAAAAATCAAGAACAAGTACGTATATAATTATAGGGCACAAATATCCGCCACGCGCAGCCACCGTCTGAGTAGAGAAGAGGCTATTGAGCTGGAGTCACAGGCGTGAGCCTCTTCCAGAAGATCATCTGCGAGTAATACCGGAAGAAGTACCAGAGCGGAGCCCCGAATTATATACTGTATACTAATTGATTTGTTTACAAAAAGCTGGAGCTGGAAAATCAATGTTTTTATGCCTGTCTATATTTTGTTGACTTATGACCATTTTAAACGTTTACATCACCCAGTTTATAAAGTGAAACTGCCAAATCTATTAGCCAGAAAACTGTAAATTGCAATAAAGTTATTCTAAACCAGTGTGAAATATGTACTTGCAGTGCAATGTTTGCGTGACGGAATAACATACTTATGAAATGAGATGCAACCATTTTAAAGCCTGCATTATATATCCCAATTTCACTGCACTTTCAAGATTTACATAATCCTTTTTTTTTGTAATCATAGATAATGTGAATATGCATGGTTTATCTCTTGAATTGGGTGCAAGTAATCATGGGTACGACTGATCTCGGAGTTGGGTACGAGTTGTCTTAGGTACGAGATGACCCTAACTCCACCACATTTACCAATTATTTTTGTTTTCCCAATGGTTTTTGATGTGTTTTCAACACTTTTTACCCTGATTTTTATAGCAAATCTCTATAGATTCTGAGATGGGAGGGGAACTAATCTCAGACTCTTGAATTGTGCCAGATATGAAGGTCAAATTCGTTCATAACACAGCAAAAACCACTGGAACTTCATAAAAACAAAAAAAATAAGGAGTCTGCAATAGGCCGGTTAGCCTGTGCATGGCAGCTCCTGTCGAGAGTAACTACCACTCTCTATCATCCATGAATCTATCTAGCATCCTTTTAAAATGTCCAGCGTTCCAGCACTTACTACAAAGTTGCTAAGCTTGTTCCACTGGTCCACCACCCTATTTGTGAGCCAGTTCCTTCCTATCTCCCTCCTAAACCTAAAATTATCCAACTTAAATCCGTTGCTACGAGTCCTATCCTGCTCGGATATTATAAGGACTTTATCTATATCCCCTTTATTGATTCCTTTCACCTACTTAAAAACTTCTATCATATCTCCCCACACTCTTCGTCTTTCTAGGGAATGCAAGTTAAGTTTCTTTAGCCTATCCTGATATGGAAGGTTTCTAAGTCCCGGAATCATTTTTGTCATTCTTCGCTGCACCGACTCTAGTGAATTTATATCCATTCTATAATAGGGGCACCAGCACTGAACCGCATAATTGAGGTGTGGCCTAACTAACGCAAGATATAGTTGCAATAAGACCTCTGCACTTTTGTTACTTACACTTCTAAATATAAAACCCAATACTCTGTTTGCCTTAGTTCGAACATTAACGCACTGTTTTCTAGGCCGTAGGTCCGGGCTTACAAGTACCCCTAGGTCTCTTTCACAAGTCGACTTCTCTAGGTTGATGTTGTTAAGGCTGTATACATTATAAGTATTTGTTCTTCCAATATTAAGTATGCATTTGCATCCTGTCCTGAATTAATTTGCCGCCCTATTTTGGTGTCACCCGCAAACTTGCTTATGTCACTTTCACTTCTAGATACAAAACCTAATACTCTGTTTGCCTTATTTCGAACATTAACACACTGTTTTCTAGGCCGTATGTCCGGGCTTACAAGTACCCCTAATTCTCTTTCACAAGTCGACCTCTCGAGGTATTTGTTCTTCCAATATTAAGTATGCTGCACTTGCTGGTGTTGAATTTCATTTGCCATTTCTCTGACCACTCCTGCAGCTTACTTAAATCCCCCTGTAGTGCATTTGCATCCTGCCCCGGTCCGACTAATTACCCAAATGTAGCCGCAATGAAATCAAATAATGGTCCTACATGAATAAATCGGACTGCCAACCACTTTTCGACTAGTATTTGGTGTCACAAAGTAAAAAACAAATTGGAAAACTTAATTTAATCTGAGTTAATAGATCGCGTGCTTGTACCGAGGGAGCGAGTAATTACCCAAATGAACCCAAATGTAGTCGCAATGAAGTCAAATGATGGTCCTACAAGCATAAATCGGGCTGTGAATCACTTCTCGATTATTATTTGGTGTCATAGTCACAAAAAATTGGTAAACTTAATATAATCTGAGTTGTGTTAGGTTAGGTACATGCACTCGATCTATTAACTCAGATTAAATTAAGTTTACCAATTTTTTGTGACTTCGTGACACCAAATACTAGTCGAGAAGTGATTGGCAGTCCGATTTATTCATGAATGACCATCATTTTATTTCATTGCAGCTACATTTGGGTAATTCCTCGCTCCCTCGGTACATGCACGCGATCTATTAACTCGGATTAAATAAGTTTTCCAATTTTTTTTTTTACTTTGACACCAAATACTAGTCGAGAAGTGATTGACAGTCCGATTTATTCATGTAGGACCATTATTTGACTTCATTTCGGCTTCATTTGGGTACATTTGAGTAATTAGTCGGACCCTCCTGCCCTGAATTAATCTGCCTTCGATTTTGTTTAGTGGCAACAAAGGAAATTTTACAGAAATCAAAGTCAGATTTGAATACAACACGTTAAAAACACACCAAATAAATTTATTCTCGAACCAAAACATGAGGACAGCCAATGTATGAATATTTACCGTGGTTTCTTCCTTACTCCACCGGTAAACCCACATTGTGCACTAAAACGAACAATATGGTGAAAATCCGGGGGAAAAAATAAAACACCACTGAAACGTTACATCACCCTGATAACGACTTATTATGGGCCTAGTGGAAGTTTAAATGAAAAAAAACCCTCATCTACCTAAACTCAAAGTTTTTCATTGCAGAATCAGTCATATTTTTTGGTTATTACAAGCAGATTACGGTATTCTTTAATAAAAATTAATATTACCATCCACCGAAACAAATATCACCACTGAAAATAAAGGGTCACTATAAACTATATGTATCACACTTAAAATTTCACCTAGACGTGTGCATAGGAAACATGTAAACACAGTAGACCAAAACGCACATACCATATTTACCACCAATTATCACCGTAATTTTTCGAGTTTGGTCCATATTATCAACAAACACGATAGCTCATATCTAAATATTTTAAGCACATTAGTATCTACCATCTTATATACAACAGATGCGAGGATAAACAGCGATATTTCCAAACAAAACGAGCACACACACACGTACCATTTCGGCGGTCTGTGGGGAAGGGTCCGAAGAACTGTTGATATCGTTAATGAAGTTGAAATAAATTTTCATGTTGGAATATAACTACCTATCTTACTGACAATTATAAACATTTAAAAATTTTACTACAATAATTCTTAATAATAAAATAGTAATCATGTAAAACTAAACTACACTGCTGTAATATAATAAATATCAGAGGAGGAAATTTGCAAATAACTTTTGATTAAAAAGTAACATGAACATAATTGCTGAATAACTTATTCATCTTACTCAATAATTCAACCAGATTTTATGGAGTTTTAGGCTACATCATGCAGATTTTAGTCCTATGCTTTAAAAAATATAGTGTTTTGTACTGTTCGTGGTACTTTATCAACTTCTGCTCTTTGCAGACGTCTTATGAATATCGTGAAACTCACTACAAAAAAAATATCATGATTTACAATTTATGGTAAGTACTGTTCATATCCCTACGAAACTAGTGTCTCAACTTAGCGGTAGAGTGGTAACGTGCTTGCCTCTCACCACTACTTTGCAGGTTCAATTCATGAGTCAGAAGTGAGACGAATGTTATTCTGCGTGGCCCTAATTATATAAAAATAACAATATTTATTAAGAAAAATTGGCATAATATTAAACTATGCAAGTATATAGTTCAGCATTATAATAAAAATAATAATTAATATTATAATTATTATTATACCATTTATAAGGTACATGTATAATGTATATGCTGCAGGCGGTGTGAGCATGAAGTAGATTCCTATATGTCTTGAGTTGACAGTGCAAGTATTAAAAAAAATGGTATACAATAAGGCATTTAACCAAGAATAGCCGAAAAAGTTGCCAGATTCTTATTTCCAGGAGGATCTTACCAAACATTCGCAGGTTATAGATTACTTTACTTTGATACTACAGTAGTCGATTTCCTTGCTAGTCGGGCGGTCGGTAATTTCTAAGTTACAATACAATTCATTAATAAGGACGAGAAGCGGTGCTTTCAACGTGGTATGGCCGTTGGCATCTATTTAAGCTGGTTCTTGTCAATTTATATAAAGCACTGCCCTACAGGGTTCTTTTTCTTCCACTGTCCTGTGGTAGTGAAATGCTTAGCGGTTGCGTTGCACTCTGACATCTACCTCTTTAATTAAAAGAAGGGAAAGTGCAGGAGATCGATAAACGAAAGTCAATGTCAACCAATTCTTCCTTACCAAACGAGGTGCAAGGGAGCTTAATTAGATAAGGTCTTTCTATTGGAATTATTAGAAGTTTGTCATAGGAGCAGGGGTCTTTTAGCTTTGTTTCCAGAGCCTTTAGTTATATTGTTTTTATTGTTATAAAACAATATGTCATTTGAAGAATAAAATTTGACCATTTGTTATGATTCGATTTTAAGATAAAACAAACTGAACTCATCTAACGTATCCAATAATAAACAAACCATACCACATCCACCTACGGTACATAAATTTAAATAAAGGAGGGAACAAAAGGCGAGAGGTAAAATGCCAACAGCATCTGGTGTTCCCAGGCGGTCACCCATCCAAGTACTAACCAGACCCAATGCTGCTTAATTTCGCTGATCGGACGAGAAACGGTGTTTTCAACGTGGTATGGCCGTTGGCATCTAGTTAAGCTGGTTCTTATCAATTTATATAAATTACTGCCTGACAGGGGTTCTTTTTCTTCCACTGTCCTGTGGTAGTGAAATGCTTAGCGGATGCATTGCACTCTGACATCTACCTCTTTAATTAAAAGAAGGGAAAGTGCAGGAGATCGATAAACGAAAGTCAATGTCAACCAATTCTTCCTTACCAAACGAGATGCAAGGGAGCTTAATTAGATAAGGTCCTTCTATTGGAATTATTAGAAGTTTGTCATAGGAGCAGGGGTCATTTAGTTTTGTTTCCAGAGCCTTTAGTTATATTGTTTTTATTGTTATAAGAAAATATGCCATTTGAAGAATAAAATTTGACCATTTATTATGATTCGATTTTAAGATAAAACAAACTGAACTCATCTAACTTATCCAAGACAAACAAACCATACCACATCCACCTACGGTACATAACTTTAGATGAAGGAGGGAACAAAAGGCGAGAGGTAAAATGCCAACAGCATCTGGTGTTCCCAGGCGGTCACCCATCCAAGTACTAACCAGACCCAATGTTGCTTAACTTCGCTGATCGGACGAGAAGCGGTGTTTTCAACGTGGTATGGCCGTTGGCATCTATATGAGCTGGTTCTTGTCAATTTGTATAGAGCACTGCCCTACAGGGTTCTTTTTCTTCCACTGTCCTGTGGTAGTGAAATGCTTAGCGGTTGCATTGCAGTCTGACATCTACCTCTTTAATTAAAAGAAAGGAAAGTGCAGGAGATCGATAAACGAAAGTCAATGTCAACCAATTCTTCCTTACCAAACGAGGTGCAAGGGAGCTTAATTAGATAAGGTCTTCATATTGGAATTATTAGAAGTTTGTCATAGGAGCAGGGGTCTTTTAGTTTTGTTTCCAGAGCCTTTAGTTATATTGTTTTTATTGTTGTAAAACAACATGTCATTTGAAGAATAAAATTTGACCATTTATTATGATTCGATTTTAAGATAAAACAAACTGAACTCATCTAACGTATCCAAGACAAACAAACCATACCACATCCACTTACGGTACATAACTTTAGATAAAGGAGGGAACAAAAGGCGAGAGGTAAAATGCCAACAGCATCTGGTGTTCCCAGGCGGTCACCCATCCAAGTACTAACCAGACCCAATGCTGCTTAACTTCGCTGATCGGACGAGAAGCGGTGTTTTCAACGTGGTATGGCCGTTGGCATCTATTTAAGCTGGTTCTTATCAATTTATATAAAGTACTGCCCTACAGGGGTTCTTTTTCTTCCACTGTCCTGTGGTAGTGAAATGCTTAGCGGTTGCATTGCAGTCTGATATCTACCTCTTTAATTAAAAGAAGGGAAAGTGCAGGAGATCGATAAACGAAAGTCAATGTCAACCAATTCTTCCTTACCAAACGAGGTGCAAGGGAGCTTAATTAGATAAGGTCTTTCTATTGGAATTATTAGAAGTTTGTCATAGGAGCAGGGGTCTTTTAGTTTTGTTTCCAGAGCCTTTAGTTATATTGTTTTTATTGTTATAAAACAATATGTCATTTGAAGAATAAAATTTGACCATTTATTATGATTCGATTTTAAGATAAAACAAACTGAACTCATCTAACGTATCCAATAATAAACAAACCGTACCACATCCACCTACGGTACATAACTTTAGAAAAAGGAGGGAACAAAAGGCGAGAGGTAAAATGCCAACAGCATCTGGTGTTCCCAGGCGGTCACCCATCCAAGTACTAACCAGACCCAATGTTGCTTTACTTCGCTGATCGGACGAGAAGCGGTGTTTTCAACGTGGTATGGCCGTTGGCATCTATATAAGCTGGTTCTTGTCAATTTGTATAAAGCACTGCCCTACAGGGTTCTTTTTCTTCCACTGTCCAGTGGTAGTGAAATGCTTAGCGGTTGCGTTGCACTCTGACATCTACCTCTTTAATTAAAAGAAGGGAAAGTGCAGGAGATCGATAAACGAAAGTCAATGTCAACCAATTCTTCCTTACCAAACGAGATGCAAGGGAGCTTAATTAGATAAGGTCCTTCTATTGGAATTATTAGAAGTTTGTCATAGGAGCAGGGGTCTTTTAGTTTTGTTTCCAGAGCCTTTAGTTATATTGTTTTTATTGTTATAAAACAACATGTCATTTGAAGAATAAAATTTGACCATTTATTATGATTCGATTTTAAGATAAAACAAACTGAACTCATCTAACGTATCCAATAATAAACAAACCATACCACATCCACCTACGGTACATAACTTTAGATGAAGGAGGGAACAAAAGGCGAGAGGTAAAATGCCAACAGCATCTGGTGTTCCCAGGCGGTCACCCATCCAAGTACTAACCAGACCCAATGCTGCTTAACTTCGCTGATCGGACGAGAAGCGGTGTTTTCAACGTGGTATGGCCGTTGGCATCTATTTAAGCTGGTTCTTATCAATTTATATAAAGTACTGCCCTACAGGGGTTCTTTTTCTTCCACTGTCCTGTGGTAGTGAAATGCTTAGCGGTTGCATTGCAGTCTGATATCTACCTCTTTAATTAAAAGAAGGGAAAGTGCAGGAGATCGATAAACGAAAGTCAATGTCAACCAATTCTTCCTTACCAAACGAGGTGCAAGGGAGCTTAATTAGATAAGGTCTTTCTATTGGAATTATTAGAAGTTTGTCATAGGAGCAGGGGTCTTTTAGTTTTGTTTCCAGAGCCTTTAGTTATATTGTTTTTATTGTTATAAAACAATATGTCATTTGAAGAATAAAATTTGACCATTTATTATGATTCGATTTTAAGATAAAACAAACTGAACTCATCTAACGTATCCAATAATAAACAAACCATACCACATCCACCTACGGTACATAACTTTAGAAAAAGGAGGGAACAAAAGGCGAGAGGTAAAATGCCAACAGCATCTGGTGTTCCCAGGCGGTCACCCATCCAAGTACTAACCAGACCCAATGTTGCTTAACTTCGCTGATCGGACGAGAAGCGGTGTTTTCAACGTGGTATGGCCGTTGGCATCTATATGAGCTGGTTCTTGTCAATTTGTATAAAGCACTGCCCTACAGGGTTCTTTTTCTTCCACTGTCCAGTGGTAGTGAAATGCTTAGCGGTTGCGTTGCACTCTGACATCTACCTCTTTAATTAAAAGAAGGGAAAGTGCAGGAGATCGATAAACGAAAGTCAATGTCAACCAATTCTTCCTTACCAAACGAGGTGCAAGGGAGCTTAATTAGATAAGGTCTTTCTATTGGAATTATTAGAAGTTTGTCATAGGAGCAGGGGTCTTTTAGTTTTGTTTCCAGAGCCTTTAGTTATATTGTTTTTATTGTTATAAAACAATATGTCATTTGAAGAATAAAATTTGACCATTTATTATGATTCGATTTTAAGATAAAACAAACTGAACTCATCTAACGTATCCAATAATAAACAAACCATACCACATCCACCTACGGTACATAACTTTAGATGAAGGAGGGAACAAAAGGCGAGAGGTAAAATGCCAACAGCATCTGGTGTTCCCAGGCGGTCACCCATCCAAGTACTAACCAGACCCAATGCTGCTTAACTTCGCTGATCGGACGAGAAGCGGTGTTTTCAACGTGGTATGGCCGTTGGCATCTATTTAAGCTGGTTCTTATCAATTTATATAAAGTACTGCCCTACAGGGGTTCTTTTTCTTCCACTGTCCTGTGGTAGTGAAATGCTTAGCGGTTGCATTGCAGTCTGATATCTACCTCTTTAATTAAAAGAAGGGAAAGTGCAGGAGATCGATAAACGAAAGTCAATGTCAACCAATTCTTCCTTACCAAACGAGGTGCAAGGGAGCTTAATTAGATAAGGTCTTTCTATTGGAATTATTAGAAGTTTGTCATAGGAGCAGGGGTCTTTTAGTTTTGTTTCCAGAGCCTTTAGTTATATTGTTTTTATTGTTATAAAACAATATGTCATTTGAAGAATAAAATTTGACCATTTATTATGATTCGATTTTAAGATAAAACAAACTGAACTCATCTAACGTATCCAATAATAAACAAACCATACCACATCCACCTACGGTACATAACTTTAGAAAAAGGAGGGAACAAAAGGCGAGAGGTAAAATGCCAACAGCATCTGGTGTTCCCAGGCGGTCACCCATCCAAGTACTAACCAGACCCAATGTTGCTTAACTTCGCTGATCGGACGAGAAGCGGTGTTTTCAACGTGGTATGGCCGTTGGCATCTTTATAAGCTGGTTCTTGTCAATTTGTATAAAGCACTGCCCTACAGGGTTCTTTTTCTTCCACTGTCCAGTGGTAGTGAAATGCTTAGCGGTTGCGTTGCACTCTGACATCTACCTCTTTAATTAAAAGAAGGGAAAGTGCAGGAGATCGATAAACGAAAGTCAATGTAAACCAATTCTTCCTTACCAAACTCGGTGCAAGGGAGCTTAATTAGATAAGGTCTTTCTATTGGAATTATTAGAAGTTTGTCATAGGAGCAGGGGTCTTTTAGTTTTGTTTCCAGAGCCTTTAGTTATATTGTTTTTATTGTTATAAAACAATATGTCATTTGAAGAATAAAATTTGACCATTTATTATGATTCGATTTTAAGATAAAACAAACTGGACTCATCTAACGTATCCAATAATAAACAAACCATACCACATCCACCTACGGTACATAACTTTAGATAAAGGAGGGAACAAAAGGCGAGAGGTAAAATGCCAACAGCATCTGGTGTTCCCAGGCGGTCACCCATCCAAGTACTAACCAGACCCAATGCTGCTTAACTTCGCTGATCGGACGAGAAGCGGTGTTTTCAACGTGGTATGGCCGTTGGCATCTATTTAAGCTGGTTCTTATCAATTTATATAAAGTACTGCCCTACAGGGGTTCTTTTTCTTCCACTGTCCTGTGGTAGTGAAATGCTTAGCGGTTGCATTGCAGTCTGACATCTACCTCTTTAATTAAAAGAAGGGAAAGTGCAGGAGATCGATAAACGAAAGTCAATGTCAACCAATTCTTCCTTACCAAACGAGGTGCAAGGGAGCTTAATTAGATAAGGTCTTCATATTGGAATTATTAGAAGTTTGTCATAGGAGCAGGGGTCTTTTAGTTTTGTTTCCAGAGCCTTTAGTTATATTGTTTTTATTGTTATAAAACAATATGTCATTTGAAGAATAAAATTTGACCATTTATTATGATTCGATTTTAAGATAAAACAAACTGAACTCATCTAACGTATCCAATAATAAACAAACCATACCACATCCACCTACGGTACATAACTTTAGATAAAGGAGGGAACAAAAGGCGAGAGGTAAAATGCCAACAGCATCTGGTGTTCCCAGGCGGTCACCCATCCAAGTACTAACCAGACCCAATGTTGCTTAACTTCGCTGATCGGACGAGAAGCGGTGTTTTCAACGTGGTATGGCCGTTGGCATCTATATAAGCTGGTTCTTGTCAATTTGTATAAAGCACTGCCCTACAGGGTTCTTTTTCTTCCACTGTCCAGTGGTAGTGAAATGCTTAGCGGTTGCGTTGCACTCTGACATCTACCTCTTTAATTAAAAGAAGGGAAAGTGCAGGAGATCGATAAACGAAAGTCAATGTCAACCAATTCTTCCTTACCAAACGAGGTGCAAGGGAGCTTAATTAGATAAGGTCTTTCTATTGGAATTATTAGAAGTTTGTCATAGGAGCAGGGGTCTTTTAGTTTTGTTTCCAGAGCCTTTAGTTATATTGTTTTTATTGTTATAAAACAATATGTCATTTGAAGAATAAAATTTGACCATTTATTATGATTCGATTTTAAGATAAAACAAACTGAACTCATCTAACGTATCCAATAATAAACAAACCATACCACATCCACCTACGGTACATAACTTTAGATAAAGGAGGGAACAAAAGGCGAGAGGTAAAATGCCAACAGCATCTGGTGTTCCCAGGCGGTCACCCATCCAAGTACTAACCAGACCCAATGCTGCTTAACTTCGCTGATCGGACGAGAAGCGGTGTTTTCAACGTGGTATGGCCGTTGGCATCTATTTAAGCTGGTTCTTATCAATTTATATAAAGTACTGCCCTACAGGGGTTCTTTTTCTTCCACTGTCCTGTGGTAGTGAAATGCTTAGCGGTTGCATTGCAGTCTGACATCTACCTCTTTAATTAAAAGAAGGGAAAGTGCAGGAGATCGATAAACGAAAGTCAATGTCAACCAATTCTTCCTTACCAAACGAGGTGCAAGGGAGCTTAATTAGATAAGGTCTTCATATTGGAATTATTAGAAGTGTGTCATAGGAGCAGGGGTCTTTTAGTTTTGTTTCCAGAGCCTTTAGTTATATTGTTTTTATTGTTGTAAAACAACATGTCATTTGAAGAATAAAATTTGACCATTTATTATGATTCGATTTTAAGATAAAACAAACTGAACTCATCTAACGTATCCAATAATAAACAAACCACACCACATCCACCTACGGTACATAACTTTAGATGAAGGATGGAACAAAAGGCGAGAGGTAAAATGACAACAGCATCTGGTGTTCCCAGGCGGTCACCCATAGTACTAACCAGACCCAATGTTGCTTAACTTCGCTGATCGGACGAGAAGCGGTGTTTTCAACATGGTATGGCTGTTGGCATCTATCTAAGCTGGTTCTTATCAATGTATATAAAGTACTGCCCTACAGGGGTTCTTTTTCTTCCACTGTCCTGTGGTAGTGAAATGCTTAGCGGTTGCATTGCAGTCTGACATCTACCTCTTTAATTAAAAGAAGGGAAAGTGCAGGAGATCGATAAACGAAAGTCAATGTCAACCAATTCTTCTTTACCAAACGAGGTGCAAGGGAGCTTAATTAGATAAGGTCTTCATATTGGAATTATTAGAAGTTTGTCATAGGAGCAGGGGTCTTTTAGTTTTGTTTCCAGAGCCTTTAGTTATATTGTTTTTATTGTTGTAAAACAACATGTCATTTGAAGAATAAAATTTGACCATTTATTATGATTCGATTTTAAGATAAAACAAACTGAACTCATCTAACGTATCCAAGACAAACAAACCATACCACATCCACTTACGGTACATAACTTTAGATAAAGGAGGGAACAAAAGGCGAGAGGTAAAATGCCAACAGCATCTGGTGTTCCCAGGCGGTCACCCATCCAAGTACTAACCAGACCCAATGCTGCTTAATTTCGCTGATCGGACGAGAAGCGGTGTTTTCAACGTGGTATGGACGTTGGCATCTATTTACGCTGGTTCTTATCAATTTATATAAAGTACTGCCCTACAGGGGTTCTTTTTCTTCCACTGTCCTGTGGTAGTGAAATGCTTAGCGGTTGCATTGCAGTCTGATATCTACCTCTTTTATTAAAAGAAGGGAAAGTGCAGGAGATCGATAAACGAAAGTCAATGTCAACCAATTCTTCCTTACCAAACGAGGTGCAAGGGAGCTTAATTAGATAAGGTCTTTCTATTGGAATTACTAGAAGTTTGTCATAGGAGCAGGGGTCTTTTAGTTTTGTTTCCAGAGCCTTTAGTTATATTGTTTTTATTGTTATAAAACAATATGTCATTTGAAGAATAAAATTTGACCATTTATTATGATTCGATTTTAAGATAAAACAAACTGAACTCATCTAACGTATCCAATAATAAACAAACCATACCACATCCACCTACGGTACATAACTTTAGAAAAAGGAGGGAACAAAAGGCGAGAGGTAAAATGCCAACAGCATCTGGTGTTCCCAGGCGGTCACCCATCCAAGTACTAACCAGACCCAATGTTGCTTAACTTCGCTGATCGGACGAGAAGCGGTGTTTTCAACGTGGTATGGCCGTTGGCATCTATATGAGCTGGTTCTTGTCAATTTGTATAAAGCACTGCCCTACAGGGTTCTTTTTCTTCCACTGTCCAGTGGTAGTGAAATGCTTAGCGGTTGCGTTGCACTCTGACATCTACCTCTTTAATTAAAAGAAGGGAAAGTGCAGGAGATCGATAAACGAAAGTCAATGTCAACCAATTCTTCCTTACCAAACGAGGTGCAAGGGAGCTTAATTAGATAAGGTCTTTCTATTGGAATTATTAGAAGTTTGTCATAGGAGCAGGGGTCTTTTAGTTTTGTTTCCAGAGCCTTTAGTTATATTGTTTTTATTGTTATAAGAAAATATGCCATTTGAAGAATAAAATTTGACCATTTATTATGATTCGATTTTAAGATAAAACAAACTGAACTCATCTAACGTATCCAAGACAAACAAACCATACCACATCCACTTACGGTACATAACTTTAGATAAAGGAGGGAACAAAAGGCGAGAGGTAAAATGCCAACAGCATCTGGTGTTCCCAGGCGGTCACCCATCCAAGTACTAACCAGACCCAATGCTGCTTAACTTCGCTGATCGGACGAGAAGCGGTGTTTTCAACGTGGTATGGCCGTTGGCATCTATTTAAGCTGGTTCTTATCAATTTATATAAAGTACTGCCCTACAGGGGTTCTTTTTCTTCCACTGTCCTGTGGTAGTGAAATGCTTAGCGGTTGCATTGCAGTCTGATATCTACCTCTTTAATTAAAAGAAGGGAAAGTGCAGGAGATCGATAAACGAAAGTCAATGTCAACCAATTCTTCCTTACCAAACGAGGTGCAAGGGAGCTTAATTAGATAAGGTCTTTCTATTGGAATTATTAGAAGTTTGTCATAGGAGCAGGGGTCTTTTAGTTTTGTTTCCAGAGCCTTTAGTTATATTGTTTTTATTGTTATAAAACAATATGTCATTTGAAGAATAAAATTTGACCATTTATTATGATTCGATTTTAAGATAAAACAAACTGAACTCATCTAACGTATCCAATAATAAACAAACCATACCACATCCACCTACGGTACATAACTTTAGATGAAGGAGGGAACAAAAGGCGAGAGGTAAAATGCCAACAGCATCTGGTGTTCCCAGGCGGTCACCCATCCAAGTACTAACCAGACCCAATGTTGCTTAACTTCGCTGATCGGACGAGAAGCGGTGTTTTCAACGTGGTATGGCCGTTGGCATCTGCATAAGCTGGTTCTTGTCAATTTGTATAAAGCACTGCCCTACAGGGTTCTTTTTCTTCCACTGTCCAGTGGTAGTGAAATGCTTAGCGGTTGCGTTGCACTCTGACATCTACCTCTTTAATTAAAAGAAGGGAAAGTGCAGGAGATCGATAAACGAAAGTCAATGTCAACCAATTCTTCCTTACCAAACGAGGTGCAAGGGAGCTTAATTAGATAAGGTCTTTCTATTGGAATTATTAGAAGTTTGTCATAGGAGCAGGGGTCTTTTAGTTTTGTTTCCAGAGCCTTTAGTTATATTGTTTTTATTGTTATAAGAAAATATGCCATTTGAAGAATAAAATTTGACCATTTATTATGATTCGATTTTAAGATAAAACAAACTGAACTCATCTAACTTATCCAAGACAAACAAACCATACCACATCCACCTACGGTACATAACTTTAGATAAAGGAGGGAACAAAAGGCGAGAGGTAAAATGCCAACAGCATCTGGTGTTCCCAGGCGGTCACCCATCCAAGTACTAACCAGACCCAATGTTGCTTAACTTCGCTGATCGGACGAGAAGCGGTGTTTTCAACGTGGTATGGCCGTTGGCATCTATATAAGCTGGTTCTTGTCAATTTGTATAAAGCACTGCCCTACAGGGTTCTTTTTCTTCCACTGTCCAGTGGTAGTGAAATGCTTAGCGGTTGCGTTGCACTCTGACATCTACCTCTTTAATTAAAAGAAGGGAAAGTGCAGGAGATCGATAAACGAAAGTCAATGTCAACCAATTCTTCCTTACCAAACGAGGTGCAAGGGAGCTTAATTAGATAAGGTCTTTCTATTGGAATTATTAGAAGTTTGTCATAGGAGCAGGGGTCTTTTAGTTTTGTTTCCAGAGCCTTTAGTTATATTGTTTTTATTGTTATAAAAAAATATGCCATTTGAAGAATAAAATTTGACCATTTATTATGATTCGATTTTAAGATAAAACAAACTGAACTCATCTAACGTATCCAAGACTAAATCAAACCATACCACATCCACCTACGGTACATAACTTTAGATAAAGGAGGGAACAAAAGGCGAGAGGTAAAATGCCAACAGCATCTGGTGTTCCCAGGCGGTCACCCATCCAAGTACTAACCAGACCCAATGCTGCTTAACTTCGCTGATCGGACGAGAAGCGGTGTTTTCAACGTGGTATGGCCGTTGGCATCTATTTAAGCTGGTTCTTATCAAATTATATAAAGTACTGCCCGACAGGGGTTCTTTTTCTTCCACTGTCCTGTGGTAGTGAAATGCTTAGCGGTTGCATTGCACTCTGACATCTACCTCTTTAATTAAAAGAAAGGAAAGTGCAGGAGATCGGTAAACGAAAGTCAATGTCAACCAATTCTTCCTTACCAAACGAGGTGCAAGGGAGCTTAATTAGATAAGGTCTTTCTGTTGGAATTATTAGAAGTTTGTCATAAGAGCAGGGGTCTTTTAGTTTTGTTTCCAGAGCCTTTAGTTATATTGTTTTTATTGTTATAAAAAAATATGCCATTTGAAGAATAAAATTTGACCATTTATTATGATTCGATTTTAAGATAAAACAAACTGAACTCATCTAACGTATCCAAGACTAAATCAAACCATACCACATCCACCTACGGTACATAACTTTAGATAAAGGAGGGAACAAAAGGCGAGAGGCAAAATGCCAACAGCATCTGGTGTTCCCAGGCGGTCACCCATCCAAGTACTAACCAGACCCAATGCTGCTTAACTTCGCTGATCGGACGAGAAGCGGTGTTTTCAACGTGGTATGGCCGTTGGCATCTATTTAAGCTGGTTCTTATCAATTTATATAAAGTACTGCCCGACAGGGGTTCTTTTTCTTCCACTGTCCTGTGGTAGTGAAATGCTTAGCGGATGCATTGCACTCTGACATCTACCTCTTTAATTAAAAGAAGGGAAAGTGCAGGAGATCGATAAACGAAAGTCAATGTCAACCAATTCTTCCTTACCAAACGAGGTGCAAGGGAGCTTAATTAGATAAGGTCTTCATATTGGAATTATTAGAAGTGTGTCATAGGAGCAGGGGTCTTTTAGTTTTGTTTCCAGAGCCTTTAGTTATATTGTTTTTATTGTTATAAAACAACATGTCATTTGAAGAATAAAATTTGACCATTTATTATGATTCGATTTTAAGATAAAACAAACTGAACTCATCTAACGTATCCAATAATAAACAAACCATACCACATCCACATACGGTAGATAACTCTAGAAAAAGGAGGGAACAAAAGGCGAGAGGTAAAATGCCAACAGCATCTGGTGTTCCCAGGCGGTCACCCATCCAAGTACTAACCAGACCCAATGTTGCTTAACTTCGCTGATCGGACGAGAAGCGGTGTTTTCAACGTGGTATGGCCGTTGGCATCTGCATAAGCTGGTTCTTGTCAATTTGTATAAAGCACTACCCTACAGGGTTCTTTTTCTTCCACTGTCCAGTGGTAGTGAAATGCTTAGCGGTTGCGTTGCACTCTGACATCTACCTCTTTAATTAAAAGAAGGGAAAGTGCAGGAGATCGATAAACGAAAGTCAATGTCAACCAATTCTTCCTTACCAAACGAGGTGCAAGGGAGCTTAATTAGATAAGGTCTTTCTATTGGAATTATTAGAAGTTTGTCATAGGAGCAGGGGTCTTTTAGTTTTGTTTCCAGAGCCTTTAGTTATATTGTTTTTATTGTTATAAGAAAATATGCCATTTGAAGAATAAAATTTGACCATTTATTATGATTCGATTTTAAGATAAAACAAACTGAACTCATCTAACGTATCCAAGACAAACAAACCATACCACATCCACCTACGGTACATAACTTTAGATAAAGGAGGGAACAAAAGGCGAGAGGTAAAATGCCAACAGCATCTGGTGTTCCCAGGCGGTCACCCATCCAAGTACTAACCAGACCCAATGTTGCTTAACTTCGCTGATCGGACGAGAAGCGGTGTTTTCAACGTGGTATGGCCGTTGGCATCTATATAAGCTGGTTCTTGTCAATTTGTATAAAGCACTGCCCTACAGGGTTCTTTTTCTTCCACTGTCCAGTGGTAGTGAAATGCTTAGCGGTTGCGTTGCACTCTGACATCTACCTCTTTAATTAAAAGAAGGGAAAGTGCAGGAGATCGATAAACGAAAGTCAATGTCAACCAATTCTTCCTTACCAAACGAGGTGCAAGGGAGCTTAAATAGATAAGGTCTTTCTAATGGAATTATTAGAAGTTTGTCATAGGAGCAGGGGTCTTTTAGTTTTGTTTCCAGAGCCTTTAGTTATATTGTTTTTATTGTTATAAAAAAAATATGCCATTTGAAGAATAAAATTTGACCATTTATTATGATTCGATTTTAAGATAAAACAAACTGAACTCATCTAACGTATCCAAGACTAAATCAAACCATACCACATCCACCTACGGTACATAACTTTAGATAAAGGAGGGAACAAAAGGCGAGAGGGAAAATGCCAACAGCATCTGGTGTTCCCAGGCGGTCACCCATCCAAGTACTAACCAGACCCAATGCTGCTTAACTTCGCTGATCGGACGAGAAGCGGTGTTTTCAACGTGGTATGGCCGTTGGCATCTATTTAAGCTGGTTCTTATCAATTTATATAAAGTACTGCCCGACAGGGGTTCTTTTTCTTCCACTGTCCTGTGGTAGTGAAATGCTTAGCGGTTGCATTGCACTCTGACATCTACCTCTTTAATTAAAAGAAAGAAAAGTGCAGGAGATCGGTAAACGAAAGTCAATGTCAACCAATTCTTCCTTACCAAACGAGGTGCAAGGGAGCTTAATTAGATAAGGTCTTTCTGTTGGAATTATTAGAAGTTTGTCATAAGAGCAGGGGTCTTTTAGTTTTGTTTCCAGAGCCTTTAGTTATATTGTTTTTATTGTTATAAAAAAAATATGCCATTTGAAGAATAAAATTTGACCATTTATTATGATTCGATTTTAAGATAAAACAAACTGAACTCATCTAACGTATCCAATAATAAACAAACCATACCACATCCACATACGGTAGATAACTCTAGAAAAAGGAGGGAACAAAAGGCGAGAGGTAAAATGCCAACAGCATCTGGTGTTCCCAGGCGGTCACCCATCCAAGTACTAACCAGACCCAATGCTGCTTAACTTCGCTGATCGGACGAGAAGCGGTGTTTTCAACGTGGTATGGCCGTTGGCATCTAGTTAAGCTGGTTCTTATCAATTTATATAAAGTACTGCCCGACAGGGGTTCTTTTTCTTCCACTGTCCTGTGGTAGTGAAATGCTTAGCGGATGCATTGCACTCTGACATCTACCTCTTTAATTAAAAGAAGGGAAAGTGCAGGAGATCGATAAACGAAAGTCAATGTCAACCAATTCTTCCTTACCAAACGGGATGCAAGGGAGCTTAATTAGATAAGGTCTTTCTATTGGAATTATTAGAAGTTTGTCATAGGAGCAGGGGTCTTTTAGTTTTGTTTCCAGAGCCTTTCGTTATATTGTTTTTATTGTTATAAAACAATATGTCATTTGAAGAATAAAATTTGACCATTTATTATGATTCGATTTTAAGATAAAACAAACTGAACTCATCTAACGTATCCAATAATAAACAAACCATACCACATCCACCTACGGTACATAACTTTATATGAAGGAGGGAACAAAAGGCGAGAGGTAAAATGCCAACAGCATCTGGTGTTCCCAGGCGGTCACCCATCCAAGTACTAACCAGACCCAATGTTGCTTAACTTCGCTGATCGGACGAGAAGCGGTGTTTTCAACGTGGTATGGCCGTTGGCATCTGCATAAGCTGGTTCTTGTCAATTTGTATAAAGCACTGCCCTACAGGGTTCTTTTTCTTCCACTGTCCAGTGGTAGTGAAATGCTTAGCGGTTGCGTTGCACTCTGACATCTACCTCTTTAATTAAAAGAAGGGAAAGTGCAGGAGATCGATAAACGAAAGTCAATGTCAACCAATTCTTCCTTACCAACGAGGTGCAAGGGAGCTTAATTAGATAAGGTCTTTCTATTGGAATTATTAGAAGTTTGTCATAGGAGCAGGGGTCTTTTAGTTTTGTTTCCAGAGCCTTTAGTTATATTGTTTTTATTGTTATAAGAAAATATGCCATTTGAAGAATAAAATTTGACCATTTATTATGATTCGATTTTAAGATAAAACAAACTGAACTCATCTAACTTATCCAAGACAAACAAACCATACCACATCCACCTACGGTACATAACTTTAGATAAAGGAGGGAACAAAGGCGAGAGGTAAAATGCCAACAGCATCTGGTGTTCCCAGGCGGTCACCCATCCAAGTACTAACCAGACCCAATGTTGCTTAACTTCGCTGATCGGACGAGAAGTGGTGTTTTCAACGTGGTATGGCCGTTGGCATCTATATAAGCTGGTTCTTGTCAATTTGTATAAAGCACTGCCCTACAGGGTTCTTTTTCTTCCACTGTCCAGTGGTAGTGAAATGCTTAGCGGTTGCGTTGCACTCTGACATCTACCTCTTTAATTAAAAGAAGGGAAAGTGCAGGAGATCGATAAACGAAAGTCAATGTCAACCAATTCTTCCTTACCAAACGAGGTGCAAGGGAGCTTAAATAGATAAGGTCTTTCTAATGGAATTATTAGAAGTTTGTCATAGGAGCAGGGGTCTTTTAGTTTTGTTTCCAGAGCCTTTAGTTATATTGTTTTTATTGTTATAAAAAAAATATGCCATTTGAAGAATAAAATTTGACCATTTATTATGATTCGATTTTAAGATAAAACAAACTGAACTCATCTAACGTATCCAAGACTAAATCAAACCATACCACATCCACCTACGGTACATAACTTTAGATAAAGGAGGGAACAAAAGGCGAGAGGGAAAATGCCAACAGCATCTGGTGTTCCCAGGCGGTCACCCATCCAAGTACTAACCAGACCCAATGCTGCTTAACTTCGCTGATCGGACGAGAAGCGGTGTTTTCAACGTGGTATGGCCGTTGGCATCTATTTAAGCTGGTTCTTATCAAATTATATAAAGTACTGCCCGACAGGGGTTCTTTTTCTTCCACTGTCCTGTGGTAGTGAAATGCTTAGCGGTTGCATTGCACTCTGACATCTACCTCTTTAATTAAAAGAAAGAAAAGTGCAGGAGATCGGTAAACGAAAGTCAATGTCAACCAATTCTTCCTTACCAAACGAGGTGCAAGGGAGCTTAATTAGATAAGGTCTTTCTGTTGGAATTATTAGAAGTTTGTCATAAGAGCAGGGGTCTTTTAGTTTTGTTTCCAGAGCCTTTAGTTATATTGTTTTTATTGTTATAAAAAAAATATGCCATTTGAAGAATAAAATTTGACCATTTATTATGATTCGATTTTAAGATAAAACAAACTGAACTCATCTAACGTATCCAAGACTAAATCAAACCATACCACATCCACCTACGGTACATAACTTTAGATAAAGGAGGGAACAAAAGGCGAGAGGCAAAATGCCAACAGCATCTGGTGTTCCCAGGCGGTCACCCATCCAAGTACTAACCAGACCCAATGCTGCTTAACTTCGCTGATCGGACGAGAAGCGGTGTTTTCAACGTGGTATGGCCGTTGGCATCTATTTAAGCTGGTTCTTATCAATTTATATAAAGTACTGCCCGACAGGGGTTCTTTTTCTTCCACTGTCCTGTGGTAGTGAAATGCTTAGCGGTTGCATTGCACTCTGACATCTACCTCTTTAATTAAAAGAAGGGAAAGTGCAGGAGATCGATAAACGAAAGTCAATGTCAACCAATTCTTCCTTACCAAACGAGGTGCAAGGGAGCTTAATTAGATAAGGTCTTCATATTGGAATTATTAGAAGTTTGTCATAGGAGCAGGGGTCTTTTAGTTTTGTTTCCAGAGCCTTTAGTTATATTGTTTTTATTGTTGTAAAACAACATGTCATTTGAAGAATAAAATTTGACCATTTATTATGATTCGATTTTAAGATAAAACAAACTGAACTCATCTAACGTATCCAATAATAAACAAACCATACCACATCCACATACGGTAGATAACTCTAGAAAAAGGAGGGAACAAAAAGGCGAGAGAGGTAAAAATGCCAACAGCATCTGGTGTTCCCAGGCGGTCACCCATCCAAGTACTAACCAGACCCAATGCTGCTGAACTTCGCTGATCGGACGAGAAAGCGGTGGTTTTCAACGTGGTATGGCCGTTGGCATCTAGTTAAGCTGGTTCTTATCAATTTATATAAAGTACTGCCCGACAGGGGTTCTTTTTCTTCCACTGTCCTGTGGTAGTGAAATGCTTAGCGGATGCATTGCACTCTGACATCTACCTCTTTAATTAAAAGAAGGGAAAGTGCAGGAGATCGATATAACGAGAAGTCAATGTCAACCAATTTTCCTTACCAAAAGAGGATGCAAGGGAGCTTAATTAGATAAGGTCTTTCTATTGGAATTATTAGAAGTTTGTCATAGGAGGCAGGGGTCTTTTAGTTTGTTTCCAGAGCCTTTCGTTATATTGTTTTTATTATTATAAAACAATATGTCATTTGAAGAATAAAATTTGACCATTTATTATGATTCGATTTTAAGATAAAACAAACTGAACTCATCTAACGTATCCAATAATAAACAAACCATACCACATCCACCTACGGTACATAACTTTATATGAAGGAGGGAACAAAAGGCGAGAGGTAAAATGCCAACAGCATCTGGTGTTCCCAGGCGGTCACCCATCCAAGTACTAACCAGACCCAATGTTGCTTAACTTCGCTGATCGGACGAGAAGCGGTGTTTTCAACGTGTATGGCCGTTGGCATCTGCATAAGCTGGTTCTTGTCAATTTGTATAAAGCACTGCCCTACAGGGTTCTTTTTCTTCCACTGTCCAGTGGTAGTGAAATGCTTAGCGGTTGCGTTGCACTCTGACATCTACCTCTTTAATTAAAAGAAGGGAAAGTGCAGGAGATCGATAAACGAAAGTCAATGTCAACCAATTCTTCCTTACCAAACGAGGTGCAAGGGAGCTTAATTAGATAAGGTCTTTCTATTGGACATATTAGAAGTTGTGTCATAGGAGCAGGGTCTTTTAGTTTTGTTTCCAGAGCCTTTAGTTATATTGTTTTTATTGTTGTAAAACAACATGTCATTTGAAGAATAAAATTTGACCATTTATTATGATTCGATTTTAAGATAAAACAAACTGAACTCATCTAACGTACCCAATAATAAACAAATCATACCACATCCACATACGGTAGATAACTCTTAGTAAAAAGGATGGGAACAAAAGGCGAGAGGGTAAATGCCAACAGCATCTGGTGTTCCCAGGCGGTCACCCATCCAAGTACTAACCAGGACCCAATGCTGCTTAACTTCGCTGATCGGACGAGAAGCGGTGTTTCAACGTGGTATGGCCGTTGGCATCTAGTTAAGCTGGTTCTTATCAA
>CAUDMG010000448.1:0-12842 GCA_958450375.1 Homarus gammarus
GATTATATATATATATATATATATATTTTATGAAAATCCACAATGAAAACGTGGATAAGATAAATCTTGATAAAATCACACGGGAAAATGGAAACAACGGAGTACCTTAGCTTTCGTCTTTATTCAAGTATGACTCAACCATAACTAATATGTTAATAAGGAATAGCCCAAGTTTGAATGTCAATGGTAGTGTTTATTGTATTCCATTTAGCAAATGTAATTGTAATTATGTAGGTCAGACAGGAAAAACACTGCAGCTTAGAATCAAACAACATAAGTATAATATTAGAACTGCATCTGAAAGCAGTGCCTTGTTCGTTCATGTTAGGAATAATAATCACCCCATTGCTTGGGAAAAAAGCTTAGAAGTTTTCAAATCATCTTGTGTCACAGAAAGACTTCTTGTTGAAGCTAGTTTGATTAAGGAATTAAAATCAATAAACCTTAGTGATGGTCAGTTCAAAACCGATAATATGTTACATAAATTTATTTGTCAGTGGCCCAAGGTTAAAAATGCTTTAAAAACCTTTGATCTAGATGTATGATAGTTATTTTGTGGGCCCCCTTTTTTCTGACCTGACTTGACTAGTCACGTCACCACCCTTCTCTTAAGCTCCTCTACGTGTGTGTTGGTGTGGGGATTAGTGGATGTCATCATTTTGACCTGACCTCATGTTTTTTAGGTCACCCTGTATATTTAAGCCTCTCTCTGTCCATGTAATCCAGTTGCCTCTGAAGATGTCTTGAATAAAGACGAAAGCTAAGGTACTCCGTTGTTTCCATTTTCCCGTGTGATTTTATCAAGATTTATCTTATCCACGTTTTCATTGTGGATTTTCATAAAATATATATATATATATATATATATATATATATATATATATATATATATATATATATATATATATATATATATATATATATATATATATGCGCGTCATTTGCCGTCACAAGATAGCAAAATATAACTAAAGTAGTTTAAGTAATGTTAAGTAAGATTGATCCACATTATCGTTTAGGACCTGTTAGACGTTTCCAAAAAAGAAAAAATACGTAAAAGTTGTCGACAATCGGCAATTATCGACAATTATGAATGACCCGGGCTCGGTAATGATACATAACTCTACCTTATTGGAGATTAACTGGAACTGTTACGAACGAACCTTGCTGGAGATGGTCTTGGGACTGATACTAAAGCACACAGGTTTCCTCCAGTCCAACCCAGGCAACGAGCGAAGCATCCTTGCCACCTCCTCCTCATCCTCCTCTTCCGTGTTCCAGAACACTGACAAACTCTGCACCTTTTTCTGGACGACACAATACAAGAGGTTAATATACGAGCACCACAGTTACCCCACAGACCTGACAAACAAAGTTTTGTGCAACAATTATGCAAATTTAGGTAAACAACCGTAAATGTGAGCTTGACAAGGTGTACCTACAGTACCGTGTAACAGAGTGGTGATCCATTGACATTAATTTCATCAGTTTAGGCATTGAATCTTACAGTTTGGATGTTAGTTAGTGTGAGGAGGACATTGATGTTACTCTGCAGTAGGTCTTACTGTGATGTCCAGTCCTGGTTTACTCTCTTCGTCAAATCTGACTCCACTCCACTGGTGCCTCAGCCAAGCCTCCCATTCATCATTCTTAATTAAAATAAATATTTGTTCAAGCCCCTTTCTTTATTTTAGCCTAATATTATTGGGATAATTTATATGATTATCGATGGTTTACTTAATTGAAGTCGCATTTTCAAGGAGGAACATTTCTTTATTGTTCTTTATTGAGGTATTAGATGATGCTATACGAATGGGCAATGGATACCAGGTATTGGGAGAGAGACAGAGGAAGAAAGATGATGAGATAATGGGAACACGCGACAACCTCCCTTATTATTATATGAATTACTGATATACATTTATGGGTGAGTGAATCTGATGTGTTCTAGTCTAGTGCATGTACGTTACGGCCGACGTATACATGATAATACATGCACGAGTATATACATATGGTGCATGGTAATCTGTGCGAACCAGATCAATGTATTATTTTGTAAGGCATAGTACATATATGGCGGGTACATTATATACATATATTGTAGGTACAATACACACATACAAGAAGAGGACACATGAAGCAAGAACAAGATAAGTGACAGGGAAGAGATACAGTAAATTACAGTACTTAGGGATAGCTTGAAAACAGTTCTCTGAATTATTCCCTTTGATCACAACATATTAACGTATTCCAAACAAACACACATTCATTGTAGAGTACAGGTAGAGTTATGACGAAGAGGTGACATAATATGAAACTGCAACACCAGACTTACCGTACTGAAGGCTGGAGTAGCCACCACCAGAGAGAAACACCCACTGTCACCAACACTGCGTTCTGGCACGTACAACTTGGTTCCTAATTTCTCTGTTAACCCATAACGTATTCCTGCCTCCACCGTCCCATGTAGCTGCCGGGGTTAGAGTCATTATTTCAAAGGCAAGAAATTCGAGTTAGTAATGAGTGGGTATTTTCACTTGTTATCTCTGACATTTTCTTATACAGGGTATTCTTATTCTCTAGTGACGTCTGTTTAATACCAAACACTATATTTTTTTATGTATATTGTAACCTAACCCAAACTAACCTAACCTAATTTATATTTTCATGAAAAAATCAACTACTGTATAGTCAATATATTTATCTTATATATGAATATTTCCCTGCATAGAAAAAACATCTGCTTTTTTACAATTGAGATTGAAAATACGTCAATTCTAACGTCACTTGCTGCTTAGTAAGCTCACACGAGACTTAAACATCAAGGGCAATCACCCATGTAAGCAGTATCGATTATAATGGAATTATAACATATATACCATAAGTCAACCCTTACCATTTTTGTACGTTACATCAACCAAGAGAAATGAACCAATTTACCTTAGCATCCTAAAGCTAGGCTTGGTTAGGGTTTAATACGTTTGGTTATGTTAGGTGAATGTTAGGACGTTGGTAGTTGGGGTTAACTTAGTGTTTTCTTAGTTTACGTCTGATAAAGTTAGTGTTTGCTGGGGCTGGCTGGCTCTTTGCGTCATATTTTTATGTCGGAGCCTCCGTCGTGCTCGTGGTAATTTCCAAACATTACAAAAGGTGATAGCTCACAATGACAGAGTTGGGCAGGTGGGATGCTAGCCTCTGCTTCAGCATTGGTAGATCCTTCCCGTACACACACCTAAGGTAGTTGCCAGCCATCACCTGTAGGGTTACATATTTTTATTGACAAACATATACTTGTACCTGCTGTAACAAACAAACACACATAAACAAACACACAATAAACACCTGTATTATGTAACTCTTTCCCTAAGGCACCCGACTGTTGGCGAGGGGAAGAAAGACCTAAAATAATCAAAGGCATTCTGTTGAGGTTCTGACCAGACAAAAAAGGTGTTCCTTATATTTAAGAATGGTGATGGGAGAATGTGCAATATTGGAGTTTATGACTGATGGAACGATAAAAACCTAACGTAATCCGCAGAAGTAAGTGAGGGGGAAGGCCCGTAAGCCACGCCCTACGTCTATAGCTACTGACAAGTGATCGTGGGCCCTTTGTGCCCGGTGGCGAGTCCGGTGGTACAGTTTACCGAGGCGTGAAAGTTCGAACGCTCGTGCTTGGCGAGCGCGCAACCGCCGTCCAGCTGACAGAGTACAGCGACATCGTTTTCCAGATGGTCGTGGTTGTTATGATCATGGTCGTGGTTGTTATAATCATGGTCGTGGTTGATATAATCATTGTCGTGGTTGTTATAATCATGGTCGTGGTAGTTATAATCATGGTCGTGGTTGTTATAATCATGGTCCTGGTTGTTATAATCATGGTCGTGGGAGATACAATCATAGTCGTGGTTGTTATAATCATGGTCGTGTTTGTTATAATCAGGGTCGTGGTTGTTATAATCATGGTCGTGGTTGTTATAATCATAGTCGTGGTTGTTATAATCATGGTCCTGGTTGTTATAGTCATGGTTCTGGTTGTTATAATCATGGTCGTGGTTATAATCATGGTAGTGGTTGTTGTAATCATGGTCGTGGTTGTTATAATCATAGTCGTGGTTGTTATAATCATGGTCGTGGTTGTTATAATCATGGTCGTGGTTGTTATAATCATAGTCGTGGTTGTTATAATCATGGTTGGGTGACATAATCATAGTCGTGGTTGTTATAATCATGGTCGTGGTTGATATAATCATAGTCGTTGTTGTTATAATCATGGTCGTGGTAGTTATAATCATGGTCGTGGTTGTTATAATCATGGTTCTGGTTGTTATAATCATGGTCGTGGTTATAATCATGGTAGTGGTTGTTGTAATCATGGTCGTGGTTGTTATAATCATAGTCGTGGTTGTTATAGTCATGGTTGGGTGACATAATCATAGTCGTGGTTGTTATAATCATGGTCGTGGTTGATATAATCATAGTCGTTGTTGTTATAATCATGGTCGTGGTAGTTATAATCATGGTCGTGGTTGTTATAATCATGGTTCTGGTTGTTATAATCATGGTCGTGGTTATAATCATGGTAGTGGTTGTTGTAATCATGGTTGTGGTCGTTATAATCATGGTCGTGGTTGTTATAATCATGGTCCTGGTTGTTATAATCATGGTCGTGGTTATAATCATGGTTCTGGTTGTTATAATCATGGTCGTGGTTATAATCATGGTAGTGGTTGTTATAATCATGGTTGTGGTCGTTATAATCATGGTCGTGGTTGTTATAATCATGGTCCTGGTTGTTATAATCATGGTCGTGGTCGTGATACTCACAGTATCTAATATACTATAAGAAGGAATAGAATAAAGGGTAGAATAATTAGTTAAAAAAATATTCGCCATAAGGAGAGGTTAAAATCATAAAAAAAAAATATTATGAATCACCGATGATCATTCCGAGATAAATTATATTATGAAGAGAAGTGACCTTGATTCTGGTTAGATTAGTCACCATCTGCTTAAGTCAGTGGTTCCCAACCCCACTTTTTTATCACAAATTTCTTCATGTCCCCCACCCGTTAATTGTTTAGTATGATATAACAATATCAGTTTTGAAGAAGTATAACATAAAAAATTGTATCTTTCAAATAAAACTAAAGGGTTTAACTTCAAATTTAATCAAATAAAATCCATTTTATAATGTGTATAACATATCTACCATCAGATTAAATAAATTCAATTACAATCAATTAATGAGACCCTTGAGCCTGATGTCTACTGCAAAGAGATTTTATCCGAGGCAGAAATTTTGTTAATTTCAATCTCAAGTCGCCTCGTTTAGTGATATCCAGTCGGTTTCTTTCTTCAGTAATAAGTCATTCACAGCACTAAATCCACATTCCACTAAGTATGACGGTGGGAATGGTAACAGTAGTTTTCTTGCCAAACTACTTGTATTTGGATATTTAGCTTGTGTTTCTTCACAGAGCCACATCATTGTTCCTTTTATTTTGAACAGGGCTTTAATCGAGTTATCATTTTGTAATTCTGAAAGTTCTCCTTGATACTCCATGGTTACATCTGACAGACCCACTAGCATTATTTTTAAGTGCTCCACAATAACAAGACAAGTAGCATCTGTTACCTCACATTTATTCAGCCAATAAAATTGTTCAAATTTTTTGACAGAAATATTTTCTTGGGATAATTCCAGAAATGATATAAAGCCAAATATCTTGGCCTTTGAATTAACAAGAGTCATATTTGTTCCTTGGAGCTCCTTATTTAAGACATTGAGTTTTTCAAATATATCTGCTAAATAACTGACAAGTGGTTTACCATCAACTGTCAGTAACAGAGTCATATAAGGTTTGTCATCCAAGAACTCACTAAGAATATCAAATAATTCCATGAATCTTTTCAGGCAATTCCCATTTGATAACCACCTTTCATCAGTATGAAGTAATAATCTTACATAGTCTGCATTTTGATCCTTGCAAAATTGTTTGAAAAGACGCTCACATTTGGCATTAGCTTTTATAGTGTTGATGCATTTTATAACTGCATTCAATGTCTCGTTTAGAACAGGGGAAACTTTTTTGGAAACTAAATTCTGTCTATGAATAACACAATGCACTAACAACATTTGGGGATTGTCGTCTTTCAATAATTTTAAAACTCCATTTTTCTTGCCCATCATCACTGGAGCACCGTCTGCAGCACAAGATATAATGTTCTCCATTAGTATTTGCTTATCATCTAAATATGTTTTTAATTTCTTATATATATATCAATTGCAATAGTGGTGGTTTCTAATGCTTCGCAAAATAGCATATCCTCAATAAATTCTCCATTATCAACATATCTTACATAGGCCATTAACAGAGCTTCACTATCTCTTACAGTTGATTCGTCCAACTGTATTGAAAAATTTGTATATTTTAATTTTTCAACAAGTTGTACTTCTACATCACAACTCATTTCATCAATCCTGCTACTAACAGTATTATTACTGAGCGGCATGCTTTTGAGATCTTGGTCATCTTTTTCAAGAACTACTTTCAGAAAAGTTGATATTGCGGGCTTAATTAAATTCTACCCTATTGTATGATTTTTGCTACATTTTGCTATGGGAAGAGAAATTTCATAACTAGCCTCAAGACCACGATCCTTGCTTGCACTTCTTGCAGAGAACAATGAATTTATTGTTGATATTTTTTCAAACTTCTCCTTTAGGGATTTAAAATACTCCAGTTTTGAATTAACATGAATACTGTGTTTTGCCTTCAAATGATTTTCGAGACGACCTCTCTTACTTTTACTTTTTACTTTTATCCTCTTCGCCACTGATCGGCTCGTTAGCCGCTTGGGCGATCGGTCACGTCTCTTTTCCTTTATATTCTTCACCAAAAGGTCGGCTCGCTAGCCGCCCGGGCGATCGGTCACGTCTCTGTCACGCACTGTTGGCAAATATTGGGCATGCACCGGCTCCTGAATGTACCTGAACCCGCTCCAGTGTTGGTCAAGTCTTCTCTTGAAAGAGCTCACACTCGGTGCCGTCACAACACTCTCTGGTAGATTGTTCCAAGAGTTCACAACCCTCACTCCGAAAAAGTTTGCCCTCACGGTTTTCTGGACTTGCGGCTTCTTCAATCTTGAGCTGTGACCCCTTGTGGGGCGAGCGTCCGCCAGCTCCAAGTAAGGACACTCAACTGAGTAGTGCCCCCTGAGATGCTTATAAACCTCAACTAGGTCCCCCCTTGCCCGTCTGTAGTATAAGCTAGGCAAGTTCAGGCGCTCCAATCTCTCAGGGTAGCTGAGGTGCCGAAGTGCAGGCACCAGTTTGGTGGCCCTCCTTTGAACATTTTCAACCAACTGACAGTCCCTAGCATATCTCGGGGACCAGATGGGGTGACAGTACTCCAGATGGGGAAGCACTTCACTCCTGAAGATCGTCACGAGGGACGGACCGTCTAGATATCTGAACGACCTTCTTATAAGACCCAATAATTTATTTGCCTGATTTACCTTCTTCTCACAATGGCCCGAGAACTTCAGCTCATTGTCAACATACACACCTAGGTCCTTCTCACACACAGTCTCAACTAGTACATTTTCTTCATCCCGTTGGGACATATGGTACGCCTCCTTACCGTTGGTACGCCCCAGGTGCATCCTCTTACACTTCGTGACATTGAATCTCAGCAGCCATTCCTTCGACCATTCCTGGAGCCCACAGAGGTCCTTCTGCAGCTCTTCACAGTCCGCTTGGTTCTTAATTTCCCGAAATAATTTGGCGTCATCGGCAAACATTTGTATGGAGGAGTGTACAACGTCAGGCATATCATTTATGAAACAAACAAACAACAGCGGGCCCAATACACTACCCTGCGGTACCCCACTTGTTACAGGTACAGATGACGATTTCGTGCCATTAATCACCACACATTGCTTGCGGTCATGTAGAAAGTCTTCTATCCACGCTAGGACATTTCCCCGAATTCCGTACCCTTCCAGTTTGATTTTCAGCCTTTCGTGGGGTACACTGTCGAAAGCCTTGGCAAAATCTAGGTAAATATTGTCGATATTACCACCCCGTTCTAGAATATGGGTCCAAATATCCAATACCTTGAGCAATTGTGTCAAGCAAGAGCGCCCCGGCATAAAACCGTGTTGGCAATCTTTTACAAGGTTGTTTCGTAGTAGATGTTCCATCGCTGCATCTCTGATAATACTCTCAAGTACTTTACATATTATGCTGGTCAGGCTCACCGGTCTATAGTTGTTCGTGGAGTGCCTATCGCCCTTCTTGAAGATAGGACTCACATAAGCCACTTTCCATTCACTGGGGACCATTTGTTCATCCAGGCATTTACAAAACAGAATCTTCAGGGGCTTTGCAAGCTCGTTGCACAGCTCCCTTAGCACTCTAGGATGCACCATGTCAGGTCCGGGACTCTTATGGACCTTTAGCCTGGACAGTTTATTTCTAATACCCTCTTCTGTGAACACAATGTGGGTCAGTGCTGTGTCGAACCGTCTGTCCTCAAACGCAGGAAGGTTAGTTGCATCCTCTCTTGTGAACACTGAGGAAAAGAAGCTGTTCAATGCCTCAGCTTTATCCTGGTCAGAATCTGCGTAACTACCATCTTCAAGCCTCAGGTCTGATACTCCTACTCGCGTTTTCAATTTCGACTTTGCATAGCGGTAAAACGCCTTTGGGTTTGACTTGACCTCGCGTGCAACCAGCCTTTGGAACTCCTTTTCAGCCCTCCTACACTCTATCTTTGCTTGGTTTCTGGCTCTTGCATACATCCTCCTGTCTTGCTCATCGTTTGACCCAACCCACGTCTTGAATTTCTGGGTTTTCTTCTTAATTTTGTCGACCGCCGCATGGTTCATGTGTAGGGATCCCCTCGTATGCCTAGAAGCACTGGGTTTGGTCTTGGGTATATATTTATCGATCAAATGGGTCATTTTACTAGTTATGATATTCAGCGTAGTGTCTGCGTTCTTGTACCTTAATAAGTCAGGCCAGTTGATACCCCTCATCTCTTCCCTCATCCCATTGTAATTTCCCTTGTAATATTTGCACCTTGGCCTGGCCTTATCTTGAACTAGGTAACAGTTAAATCTGAATGACAACACTGTATGGTGACTGGTGCCAACTGGGGCAAGGTGTTCCAGTTTGGCCACCATACCCTCCTCGTTTGTTATGACGAGGTCAAGTGGCTTGGGTGTTTGCTCCCCTCTGTAATGTGTCGGGTCTCTAACATGTTGGAACAGAAAATTATCTCTCAGAGTTTCTACAAAAAGAGTAGCAGGATTATTCAAGTCATTCGGGGTGGACTCGTTTCTCCAGTCGATGTCGCCATAGTTAAAGTCCCCCATGATAAGGAGGTGGCTGGGGTTGAGCATCGCCGCATTGTTTATTAAGGTTCTTAAGTTCCTTTGATTTAGTGGGCCACAGTTCGGGGATCTGTAGATACACCCGACGATAAGTAAGTCCCCTCCCCTTAATTTAATTTTACACCACTTGGACTCTTCAAAAACATCCTCTCCCTGTACCCTCGCCTGGCTGGCTCTAAGGTCTTGCCTAGCGTAGATAACCACACCCCTCCTGCAGGATTCTTGAGTTAGGTTCGTAAATGAGTCATATCCAGCAATACTGAACTCACATTCCTCTGGGTCGATTCTCCTGTTCTTGTACAACAGTTCTACAACTCCTACAATATCTGGTTGGTGTACTCTTAGTAGTGTTTCAAACTCCTCTCTCTTATCAAGGAACGTGTCAGTATTAGTGTACATGACATTCAAGCCAGAATTTGTTCTCGGTAACGTCTCTGCTCTTAGTAATAAACCCGCTCCACCCACATTCTCAGAAGCTGCAGCATTTGCTAAGTACACTGTATTTTGCAGGGTGTGGTTAAAAATGTCATTGTTTACATGGTGCTCGTTCCCTCCTGTCCGGTAGGCTGAGCTGGTGCCGCCTCCCGGGTGGGGGGTTGAGTGGGTGGAGGGTGCACTGCTGCCCCCTGGCCCTGTGTCGGCACACTTGTTTCCACTACCCTCCCCCTGAGTATAACCCACGCGCACCTGTCCCCGTTCTTCCTCGACTCCTCCCTCTTCTGCTTCAGGTCCAGCAGGAGCTTCTTGTGCTGTTCCCTCTGCATTACCGTGCGGTCTGGGTGAATAAATACATCCCGAAATTTCTCGCTCCTTGCTAAGTTTTTTGTCTGCCGAATAACTTGCCATTTTTCCTCCTCACTCCCTAGCGTGATCCTGAGGGGGCGAGGCTTAGCCCCCTGCTTTTGTCCCAGTCTCCTCACATCCTGAGGGGTTGCTGGAATCTTCAGAACCTCTGTGCAAATATTTTGAAACAGCACCTTGTCGTGTGTTTCCTTACTCACAGTTCCCTCTGCCTGGCTCTCTGGGACTCCAAAAACTATTACATTGTTCCTGCGCTGGAGCCGTTCCTGGTGTTCCTCCTCTCCCCTAACAGTAGGTGCGTTAATTTTCATTTCTTCGACACACTTTTTCAGAGTCCCAATCTGCTGTAGAACCTGTACTGATTCTGCATTACTCTCCGCCCCCCCCCCCCCCCCCCCCGTGGCCCGGCTAATACGTCAGCATAACTCCTCTTAGCAACCACCTCCATTCTATTAGCTACTTCCTCAGTCTTAGCAAGGATCTCTTTCCCAACTTCCTCCAGTTTGTCAACCAGCAGGGCTCCTGCTTCATCTATTTTCGTCCCTAGAGAACTCGTTCCCTTATGGATTGCAATCGCTTCATTCACCTTGACTATGCAGCCAGAGCAATACCAGCAACAGCCATCAAGCTTTACGGCAGTTAGTAACTTCCTAAACGTTGCATTAGTTAGGCCTGTATCCTCCATATCCGACGTCTCCCTGCAGTAATCACATATCAAGCTCATGGTTGTTGTTGTTGTGGGGGGGGGGGGGGTGCAGACTGTGTATAAATCTACACCTATTTCAAAGAAAATAAAGAGAGAAAAAGTACTTAGCTACTCTCTGTTGCCTATGGAGTTGTCGTCTGTGACTGCGTACACTGTATCTCCCTGTGAATGGTGTAATGTAGGCACAGTTTCAGTCCTTGAGAAAGCACACAATCAACATAAAATTTAAAGTCTCTGTGGCACCTATGACACGACTTGGTTTCAGCTGGCACGGTGCCTTTCCAGCTTGCTTGCTAGTGAGCGCTCACTTTAAGTTATTTACACTTCAGCGGTCACTGATGACACTATGAACTATCACTGTGTACACTGTATCTCCCTGTGAGTGGTGTATTATAAACACAGATTCAGTCCTTGAGAAAGCACACAAACAAAATAAAATTTAAAGTCTCTGTGGCACCTATGACACGAATAGGCTGGCAGTTGTCCTTACCAGCTCGATTGCCAATATGTATTCACTTTAAGTTATTATAGTCTCTTCTGCATTCCCTGATGACAACTATGAACTGATTTAACTGAAGGCACAGTACTACACTCCCTGGTTGGCCTTTATCACAGCCGTGACCACAACACCCTAAAAAATATAATAAAATAAAAGCTTTGTCATGTGGCAGTGATTGTGTGGTTATAGGCCTGTGACCTCCAACTCGGTGGAAATTGAGTTTTCAAAAATACAATCGTGTCTAGCATGAAAAGTCCGACATCGATTTACACTTTCACCTAACTAAGACGATCTTGACGAACTTATGTAATCACTGTCCAATTTCTGCCGCTCTACATCGAAGGCCCGAATGCCGAACACGCTTTGTTACAGAGACGCAACACGACCCGCCCGCCCTACTTTCCTCACACAGCCAAACATTGGTGGCACAACAGACAAAAAGGCACAATGTCAATATGCAGTTGCCATTTCAAGTAAATATTGAGCTTTATATTCACAGTTTTAAATTAATGTTACTGTGACAAGATCAATGAATGATTATTTTTATACATTATTTTCAGAGAGTAACAAGATCAATAATCATAATGAAAAGCACTTTAACCAGCCCTCTCAGTGAAGCTACAAAACAGAGACATATAGTGAGCTTTGTCAGATCAAACTAGCGCCAGTAGAAAAACATACACCTATGAGATTGTTGTTTGTAAATGTGAGACTATGTTATCGCCCCAGGAATTATCTTTGATACCACACGTGATGTTGCTGTCTATATGTGACATCAGTCTCTGTGATGAAGCTTTGGTCTTGGCGGGAGGTGTAATGATTGATTGTCAGACCAAACCTTACAGCCCAGAATTATGCCGCATATAACAGCAAGTACACTACAGACCTCGTGGTACCACCACATTCCGGGTTGACACACCTCAGGTCGACCCAAGGGACTTGACCTCGCCCGCTAATGACGTGAGCCGGGTGACCTACAACCGCACCTAACCAAGACACCTAGCCAGGACCACACCTGCACACAGCTATCCAGATCAAACCAGTTTAGTGTTAATTGGCGGAGGTCAAAACGCCGGCTGTTCCTCCCCCATATAAATGCCCTGCAGTCCCGTCCACGGAGGATACTGGTCATACTGATTCTCATTCTGGTTGCTATCACCTCTCTCCCGTTCGGGTCGTCACTCGGTTCACTAAGCAGTGTCACGCACGTCCCCTCCCCAGGTCGGGAGGGGGACTTCCCGACCAGACCCCAGCTAAGCAGAAGCCTCCCATAGGAGGCAGCCCAGCCAAGCATCCACTAGGCCTACGTCAGGGTACGCGTGAGTCTTGTCAGAACGATTCCTAGGGCGAGTTACCTACTGTGGGAAGTGTATTCATTCAGGTGTGTCCGAGAGTCAGTGTCGAGTAACGTAAAACATAATGTGTTAGTACCATAAG